>JBBPJJ010000003.1:0-156730 GCA_038088635.1 Veloboletus limbatus
ATGAAGGGGTCCTCGTCCGTTCTCCCAAATTATAGCCTATACAATCCCACCTTCACAGCCCCCCGTTCGTTGGCCCCCCCCCCCCCCCCCCCAGTGACATTCATTACCATAGTACCTACGTTATCGTATGGGCATATGCGAATACGTGTGCCTCAATAATATCGTGCACCGGTCTCTCTGAGAGAACACTCACGCCAACGCTCCCTGCAGGAATGACCGTTAGTATCGATACAGCCTGACGTACTCCGGATGTCAGCGCACCATGGGATCCCAGGCTGGCAGAACGACCGTATCACCCGACTCATACACCTTGACAAGGTCCTTTGGTGCAACCGACTTGTGCACGACGACCTGATACACAAACCTGAGCGGGTAGCTCGCATCAGCGGAATCTGCGCACAGAGGAACATGAAACACATACTCATCAAACCACTTCTCACTCATGACCATGAAACCTTTGTGCCCGCTGTCATCGCCCCATGAATTTTCCACCTTGAAACGAACCGGGCGCCCAGTCTTCTCGTCAACGTGTACTCCAGAGATCACCATAGCGTGGGTCATGGCTGACTCATTAGTCTGCAAGCGTTGCGCTTTGGTCAATGATAGAGAGATGTTGAACGCTTGCTAGAGTGGCCCGCCGAACATTAGCATCAAGCATGCGTGTGAGGCACCGTTGAACTGACCTCATACTGATGATAGGCAGTGTCCATGATGCCGACGTCTTTCAGCGAGGACGAGAATTGGCCGACATCGCATCCAAAGAACACTGGTTGGCCTGCTTTGATCGTACGAACGACTGCAGTTTTGAGTTCACCGCTCGTCGTGTTGACGTCTGGAGAACAGTTCAAATTCGCATACAGACTAGCGTGTCGGGACCCACAAAGAACGGGGCGGCCACCCCAGATGTTACCAAGCTTGTCAACGGTATAGAGCTTGTTGTACTCATTTCGAGGATCGTTGATAAGCGACAAGCATTCGGCAGGCTAAATGACGTGGTAAATTTACATCCCGCGATGACAAAGAAAGACGACCAACGGGAAATTTGGTGGTAAACGCCCGATAGAATTCTATGGGTGTACCCTCCCACTTGAAATACTTTCCCTCCTCGTTGTAATATTCCCAAGTGAACGGAACATCGGGTCTCGGCGGGACACCAAGCGTCGCGGTCATGATAGTGTAGGTTTCCTGCATGAGTTGCTCTTTCTTTGCGCGGAGGGTCGCCTGTACCTGTTCGGACGACAAGGTCGCGTCGGCGCGAAGGGAAACCGAGAGAGCACGAAGTGTGAGCGCATGCTCGCGAAGCTTGGTCTTTAAAAGGGTGTTGAGAGGGCTGGATGAACCAGAGTGGAGCGACTCGGGGTACACAGGTTGAGGAACGAGACCATAAGTCTACGATACCATGCAGGTGAGACACATAACTCGAGCCACGGGATCGTACCGACCTCGAGGATGTTCACGACCATGTCCCATTGACCACCATCGCTGATGAGGTCATCCGCAAGAAAGTTGACGAGTCGATCGTCCACCGGAAGGTCGGCGTTCTCGATGGACAGCTCGAGGTAGTAGTTGGACTTGTTAAGCTTGTCCCAAAAGAAGAGGTATGACTGTCAAGAGTGACATCTCAGAAAGGCAGGTGAGATGGGAGGGACCGTCGCTAACTTGAGAACACTGAAAGTCGTTAAGCTTGAGCTTCTTCATAACTTCATACCTGATGACGTTGGTTGTTGCGAAGAGCCAGCACCGGCCGCTCGACTTCTGGTTGGTGACAGGCCCAGTCTTGAACTCGACTTCGGTGTTGAAAACATGGGGAATATTAATACCGGCTTCACGAGAAACCAGAACGGTCTTGATATTGTTGTGCACCAAGATGGTGCGAGCGAGCTGGATCTTTGGATCTGCGGCCGCAGTGGACTCCCAGGCGTCGACGTTGGCGAGCTGGATGGAACCGTTACCAGACCTGGGCGATGACACACGTTCTGTGACCCGGACGTTCAACTTCTCGTCGATGGACTTTGCACGGTCGGTCGGTCTGGTGCACTGGGAGGCGACTTTTGAACTGGCGGAACCCATTGGAGATGGAGGGAGGAATGGAACGGGTGGGGACAGCACTCGTGTTCATTTATACTACACAACCCATCATTGTCTTATCTCTTGGCAGTAACTGGGCGGCACGCGGCCCAAACTCGATAAAATGGCTCATCCTTTCAGTTTCCCCTCCCGAGGAAAAAAATAATCACATACGCCGTTTCAGCCTGGTTAGCCTCAGATGGACTCGAGGGAGGCACACGGACATGCAGATCAAACACGACGCTTGTGGATTGCTTGTGAAGTAGCTCAGCGCGCTATCATGCTACGCGAAAACAAGATCTATTTTTCCACAAATCACATACATTGATTGTGTTTTTCCCATTGGGAACCACAAGTTGGTGTCCCCTCGTTTCAGATTCTCCAATTAGAACGCTCAAAAACATTTTGCCCGGCAGTGCAAGCACCTCTTCGCAGATGCGACCCTGTTCGAGTCACAGCCTGCACACTGTTAAATGCGGTGACACAAGGCCTCCAAGGAGAAGGAACGTCACCACCAACACATGACGGCTTATTGGGGAATTACATACCATGCATGAAGAGTCGCCCTCTCTCCGCATCATACACAGCAGAGGTGCTCCCAGATGCCATCTCGCCAGGGTCTTCAAAGACCTTTCGAGGGGAATCAGATGTTCCCCTTGACTAAATTCAAATTCACACACCTTGTCGATGTTGTACTTTTCCCCGTAGAAAGAGCCGAGGCCACGGTTGATCGTAACCCTCAGCGCAGAAGAAGCGACCAACGCAGAAGGTTCGTTAATCTGCCGGGTGACCATACCAAGAGCGTCAGACAGCCCTTCATAACAGATTATTCAAATAGTTCAATAATATAGGGTAAACCACAGCTAGCCTACCTGCTGCCCAGAGTGCTCCATTGGCATCAATGGCCAGGTTGTCCAATCCCCGATCTGCACAGGAAAGGAAATTCAACTATATAACAAAAGTATTAAGCGGATCTCGAACCGGTCTTTATGGCCTCCGTGAAAGCGAGGGTGTCGTCAGACTGTCGTTCCAGAACCGTGACACTCCCAAGGATACAGTCCGCGACATAAAAAGTATCATTACCGTCATTTGACCCTTTCACTATGCCGTTGCTAGCATGCAATCCGGTGTAAGCAAACTTGCAGCCCAGATCTGCATGACAGAAACCAATGGATGTATCGGGGGTTAGTGCTAGTAAACTCACGAGCCTTCTCTGAGGGGGGTATCAGACTTGGAGCAAAGCGGTGCGGGAGAGCATACCAAGCCAGTTTTGAATTTGTGATCATTGGTGAAATAAACGCTTTTTCCGTCCGGAGAACCAACAACGTCATTCGGAGTACTGATGATGGCAGGGTCCCGAAAGGTCCTGACGTGCTCTAAGGTGGTGTTTCCAATGTAGGTGCTGAAGACCTCGATGACGGAGTCCGCACCGACTTCGCGTGCGTCTGCTGAAGTCGGATTTCTGTGATTGACAAGATACACGTAGAGGAGAGAAGGGTCATCAAAAGAGGGCACGACGTCCATTCCATGCAAGGAAATTCCGCCTAACTCCAATCCGGTAAACGAGAGGCGGTTGATGGCATCAGAGTGGGGGTCATATGTAGCCACATAGTCCAAATCAGACCTGCCAGATGCATTGAACCGTTCCAAACTTGGCATCCAGTGCATGCGATTACGCGGAGTGGAGCATGCAAGATAAACGAGGCCAGTGGGCTGATGGAGTACGAGTTCTGCAACGTGAGGTGAGCTGTATGAAAGGCGGGTGTGGGGTGACCTACTCTCACACGCCTGAAGTTGGGGCACTGTCTTGCAGTCGCTGTTCCCAACAGTGTCGATGGTCCTGCCGACACCGAGCGCAGACAAGGCGGGTCTCAGATGGATGTAAAATGCACCCAGAAATGCGAAGAGAACGACTACAGCACTGAGCAACAACAGTCTGCCCAGACTCATGGTGAAAAAGAAAAGTGACAGAGCTGACAAGCACCTGCCTTGCACGTGCCAAATGCGTATAACTTCCCTGGTCAGACGCACAGTCCTCCGATCTCAGCTTGCATCAAGCCTTCATCGTCTTCAACGTCTGATATGACTATAGACGTCTTGCAAGTTCGTTCTTCGTCCAAATCGACAAACAAGTTTGCTCACAATGACAGGTGTCTCCACCAAGTTTGGCGTATATATGCCTCGGCGGTTTCGTTGTCCTCGTGAGTTTGTCCTACCTGTGATTCTCTTTCCTGCGTCTTTGCCGCGCATCACCCATGAACCAACCCTTATCTTAGAGCTCACCGTCCATCTAGTTTTCTATGGTATCCCTCCTAGTAAAAGAAACGGTTAGTATCTATCATCGTCGATTCATCCCATTAATCCGTATCCAGATGTACATCAATGAAGTCGTCCTCGGCACCGGTTTTGGCGTAATTATTGGGCCTTACGTAGCCAATGTCTTTAATCCTCGTTCCTGGAGCTCACAAGAGAATGGAATCACTCTAGAAGTCATGCGAGTTGTTCTTGCCACCGGTTTATTTGCCGTGGGGGTGGAACTACCGTGTGCTTACATGAAGGAACATGCTAGAAGTTTGCTTATCATGGTTGTCCCTACTATGGCTTTTGGCTGGGTTGTCGTTTCTGGTACGTTTCTCCGTCTTCACATCATTTCACGTACCTCTGCTGACGTCTTTCCCTCTTCAATAGCGGTCTTGCATGCACTCTTCCCTGGTTTGGACGAGGTCTCAGCGCTCTGCATCGCCGCTTGCCTTACTCCAACCGATCCGGTCACCTGCGCTGCCATCACCCGTTCGTCTACCTTGCTCAATACCCCATCCTAGTGTTCACTCGATTTTCTGTGTAGGTGGGAAGTTTGCTACTAAGCACGTTCCTGTGGACATCCGTCGGATTCTGTCAGCCGAATCTGCGGCAAATGATGGTCTGGCATACCCCTTTCTCAGTATTGCAATCTACCTGACTGTCGAAACTTCGACTCGCGTGGCCATCGGGAAATGGTTCCTCATCGGGTGGTTGTGTGAGTCTGTTCGTGTCCGGAATGTGCCATCCACGTTCTGATTTGCTTGTATATTGCAGATCAGGTTATTCTGGGCACCACTCTTGGAGCTGTTCTGGGCAAGTTCTTATTCTCGAAATCATACTAGCTTGACTGTTTACTTTTCTAAAGGGTGGCTATTCTGTAAACTGATGAAGATTAGTCATCGCAAAGGTTTTATCGATCGCGAGTCCTATATCGCACAGTACCTGGCGCTGGCTATATTCACGATCGGTGTGGCCAGTTCCATCGGTGCCGATGACCTTTTGGCAGCCTTCGGCGCAGGTCAGAGTTGGGTTTCGCAGTTCTCTGACATGTCACATCTCATACTTTGATAGGTTGTGCAATCTCATGGGATGGTCACTTCAATATCCAGACTGCAGATGATTCATTCTCATCCGTAATTGATTATGTCTTGAACTGTGGCTGCTTCATTTATATTGGTGCCTGGCTTCCTTTTGATTTGTACAATTCGCCAGAATTGGGCCTTACTCCATGGCGATTAATCGTATTGCTACTTGTAATCCTTGTCCTTCGACGCATCCCTTCTCTACTTTTGCTTTACAGGTGGATACCCGAAATCACGTCTTGGAAGGAAGCGCTATTTTGCGGACATTTTGGTACGTAAATGCGATATGCGATGCCCTGATTCAGTACTCATGTTTCCTCCATAGGGCCTGTGCGTACCTCCCTTTTGTTGTGGACAATGATGCTATGTGTTTTCACCTATAGATGGGTGTCAGCGCGGTCTTCGTTTCTGCCCTTGCTCGTACACGTCTGCCAGCACCCGCAAACCCGCCCGAAAACCAGGCGCAGTTCCTTGCTGCAATGATCGAGCCCATTGTATCATTCGTAGTCTTGGGTTCCATCATCGTCCGTAAGTTTTTTTTTTTTCGTCTTTCATGTGGCAAGTGGAGCGTCATGTCCCATCACAGATGGTCTCTCCATTCCATCATTCAATTTGGGAAGAGGCGTCCACTCTCTCACTCTTAGCCGTACGTGGACTCGCACGCGAAACGGGGCAGTTATTCCTGACTGGGTATTCTACGCCCGGCGTCCGGAGAACAACACGAATATTCCGACTGATGTCGATGTTGAAGGTGGAGCGGAAGCCAACGGAAAAACTGATTCCACGCCTGAAGTCAGATCCGATGAGGGTCAGCCTTCACCAGCGGGAGTCACGACTCGTGCTGCTCCGGTGGCAGTCATCATAGGCAACTACGGATCTGGCAATGGGGGCGGTGACGAGGCCACCGAGTCCATACAAGTCTGTCTACCGATTTTCTTACATGTGCTGCTGGTTCGCTGAAGAACTTCCATTTTGGTTTTTTGGTTCTAGGTCGTTGAAGACAATTCTGACACAACCAATTTAGACGGAACATCATTGCAGCCCAAGCTGGTACGATTCCCTTCCGCTGAATAACGTTTATCCCATGTCCACACTGGACTTGAGCTTCGACTTGATGACCATGTGACATTACGACTGATGAGCCTGGATGCCTTTTGGCTGCGGGCGTCGAGGATAATTATGCGCTTTTCGAATTTCTACATCCTTGATTCGCCTTCTAGAATTTACAACCTGTTGTCTCCTCATATTACAATGTCCGACTGAACAAGTAAATGAGAATAAACAATAAGCACCGGTATATGGGGAAGACAATCAAACAAAGGAAAAGGAGAACGTTGAATATCTTTTGCGCTAAAAGTATATGCACGGTTCCGTAGTGATTGAGGGTGGAAAGAATGGATAGTATATAGAGAAATGATAGCGAGTGGTGTGTCTCCGAACGCGACCATTTTATTCGAATGGATTCGTACGACCAGCCTATGGGTTGCGGTATTGGTATACGTCTTCACGGTGGCGTTGCAAACCCACGTACCTGATTGTCACCTCCCCGATCGGGACCCTCGCCGCATCCGCACAACCAATCATGCCACCACCGGACCTCCTGTCTCTCTTCTGGATCTTCGCGCCGCGGCGGTCGAAGAACCGGTCGTGACGTCGGCTGGAGCGGCGTCCTGCGGGGTTTGTCTTCCGGTGGGCGCGGGCGCGGTGGTTGAACAAACGGTTCTCCATTCTCTGCAGACCGCTTGCGCGCGTGCGGCCCTAGATCCGCCCGTTGTCCGCGGGCGTCTGCGAATGGAGAGGGTGAAGGCGGGGTGGAAGGCGGTAGCGTCGGCGTCGGCGTGACAGGGGTGATCAGGCGCGTGGGCGTGTGCTCGGAGGGATGTACGAAGGGGTTTTCTGAGGTTGAGGCCGTGCCTGCGTCCAAGCTCGTGCTGCGGTCGAGTATGGACGGACTGGGCGAGTGGACGGTGACGGTGTTGGATAGATCAATGTCGTCGAGGGGAACAGCGTACCCCTCCCGCGCAACATCCACGATTTCGTGCGACTTGAAGGCGCGGGTGCTGCCTGGGCCCACGGAGGTACTGATGGAGGCAGTCCGACCGGAAAGAACAAGGCCGGCAGTACGGGTGACGCTGGAGAGGAGGGAAGGACCGGAGGTGTACTGTACGGACTCTCGGAGTGATTTCCGGCGTTGCCGTTCGGCGAGCTCCCAACGCCTGAGGGTCTGTCCAATTAGGATCGTCAGTGCGCTGGTCGAATTCGGGGACGGCACCGCGGATGCGAATGTGGATACCGTCGTAAACGGAAGGAGGAAGAGAGAGACGGAGGGCGCGTACCTCTTCGACTCTTCGCGTTTCGGTAGCTTCGTCGGTCATGGGAGGGTATGCGTCCTGCGTGCTCACACGGTGTTGGGCATCCTCGTCGTCTTCTTCGTCCGCGTCGTCTAATGTTTGCTTTCCCTTTCCTTTTGTAGGACTGCCTGCATACCCGGGCGAAGATCGTCGAGCACTGTGCAGGTCGAATTCCTCGAAACGGACACTCCAAGGGTGCGGGTGACTGAAAACTTCTTCTAGCAATGACGGCGAGGGCGGGAGCGAGGGCAATACTGCGGCTTCGTGGCGCGGTGAGAGTGACGGGGGCATGCTGCTCGCTGTCGTCGCCGTCGTTGGCGAGCTCGGGTTGAGTGAGAAGCCAAAATGAGGTCGGGCTCCCAACTGAGCCCCAGGACCAAAAAATTAGACGCTTCAAAGTCACATAGCCACCGGGTACTACTAGAATGACGTGACCCTGATCGACTCGTATGGACCTTGCCATCGCAGTACCATCCGGCATAGCAGCTACGACACACTCTCCGGTACTCGTACAGACAATGACCCATATAATAGAAAATACGGAACCATTCATGGGAGGTACCGGAGACCAGTAAGACACATGGGATGCTCCTTTCTGCAGCCCTCGCTCAACTGTTACGTGCCCGACTCTTGAGCGCAAAGTAGCTCCGACCACGGGGCACGCACGGACGAGGAGTGTGAGGTGTGCATTGTCGAGGTGAACATAGTACAAGAAACTGTCTCGCGTAAGATTAGCCCCTTTACTACTTGCCACACCCCGGACAGCAATGTACCGCATCGTGGACGAACACGTCGCATTCCGTACAGAAATCGTGGTGGCAGTCTGGACACCGGTACCGACCTAGCGGGCTGATGCCCTCCGAGACAGGTGCAGTAGACGGCGTGGCTGGAAACTCACGCCCGCACGCATGACACACGTTTGCCCGCTCTTCCACTTCCTCCACCGACGTACTACCAGAACTCATTAGACTATGCCAGTAGCACCGAAATCAGTCCATTGCTTACACAGCTTGGTAGGACTTGACGGGAAACAAGTGATGATAACTCCGCGCAAGATGCGGAGAGCTAACGATCATCAATCCGCAAATGTCGCAATCAGTCGGCACGTCGCACACTTTAGACATGCACCGCGGACACAGAAAGCCCTCACTCTTCATGTCCGAGTGGCATGCACAAAGGCTCGGTGGAGACGAGTCGGGGAGGCGCGTCGGAAAGCCCATCATCATCAGGTCCGCAGCAAGGTTCACACCTCCGCCAACAGTAGCGCGAGACGCGGCTCGTTGAGCCGGAGGGGGAACAAGTTCGAAAAGCAGGTCTTTAAAGTGACCCTCGTTCATTGCTACGCCAAATTGGCCTGTTTATTTCATCAGAGGTGAAAAACACGGGTCCATCGCATCAACCCACCACCTGTTTTATCGCACATATCTCTACATATCTTCATCTCGGCCGCTAAGGCGACCACAGATATTCGAATTTTATTCTTCACGCAAGCGTCGAGTGTATCGTGAATGTTTCCCGGGTCACAGGTCGTCAGCGAGCCAAATATGATGAGAATTTCGCGTGATGAGTGAGTGGGGAGGTGACTGCAGCGTTCTAAATAAAGAAGGGTGCAATAACGAATCGCACTCACCTCATACTACTCCGTGCCATCTCGATTGCATTCTGCAGGCTCGGCTCCCCAGCAGGTCCCAGCTTCGTACGATCACTGAGAGACTTGATCACATCCTGGGGATTACCTGAAAACATGTAAATGGAGAACACTGCAAGTCGGGACATGATCCTACCAGACATTTCACCAATACGTTCACCGATGCCACCGCGCATACCAACGACGCCGATCTGACCGAGGGGATTCTGATCAAACCATTCCACGACAAACTCGCGCGCGTACTGCAGGGACAGGTCGAACCGAGTTGGACGCATGTCACGGTCCATCATCACGGCCGATAGATCGAGGAGGAGGACAAGGTGTCGGATGATGGTCCGTCGGATGGCGGCAGCTGGCGCGAGTAATCTGGCAAACGTATCGAGGGATGCGGACAACAGATGAGCGAGTCAATGTGCATACCTTCTTCTTCTACTCCTCGCCATGAGGTCCTCGACTGCTCCCTGCAAACTACCAGTCTCATCCTCCTGCACGGTGTCCCATGAGCGTGTGTAGGATGCCTCCCATGTATAGGCTTGCTGGATGCACGGGTCAGACGGTAGCTTGGGCGATACCATGAAAAGAGACGTGCATCCTTTGCTTTGCCTTTTCCCTTGTCTTTCTTGCGCTTCTCCGTGGCCTTGCCTTTGCCTTTGCCTCGGGCACGGACTGTATCATCTCCTAGCAATGAGATGTCGGAATCCGAGTCTACATCCATATAATTTGGATCTGTTCGCCTTTGCGGTGCCATCGCGAGTGTGCTGTTAACGTCTTCAAGTTGTTGGTTGGGGTGGCTGTGACAGAGACTGAGCGACGTTACTTTGACATTAGTATTGAAGAATCCGAGTCGCAGGGTTCCCGTTTCTCTGCACAGGCTCCCTTCTACGAACAAGGCCGCATGGATGACTGTCATGGCCTCTTTACGACGGTGGCTAATCGCCATACCCCTGTGCTCAAGGATCGATGCGCGCGAAATCGTTCAATTTTTCCGTGCAACATACGCGTGTAACGATCAACCCAGGTCAGTATGCTAGAGTTACTCTGTCGAATGTTTTTGTGAATCAACTTTCCTCCTGATTGACCCCCGAACTGCCAAGAGTGTAAGCAGCCGGACGTGCGTAGTCGTCACAGAAAAGGGCAGAAACATGGAACGATTACCGGGCTAAATGGTATGTACTGCTAGTTACGGGACCTAGGAGGACTGGGTTGGGAGCAGACAACATTCACAGAGCCAACTCTTGTATAGATGGCGTTCTTTGGTTATGGTAGATCAAGGAGGTGCGCAAGCCGGAACACGAGTCATTGGAATCAGGCTTGAAACCGGTGTCTAAAATGAAACGTCTTGCAGTGAATGATGCTCGTAAGTCATAATAGTTGTATGGATAAAGAAGACTGACAAGCGGATTGACACCACGTACTATACGCTTGTTCTATGTACCACTCTTCCTCAGCGAATCATCAACGTCCTTGATGGTTCCCGTCTCAATGATGTCGCTCCAGATGCTCTCCACCCACCCCAAGCAGCTCTCCACCTGTTCGAAAACCTCTGCGGTGGCTCGGTTCAACACAGGATCCTCAAATCCCTTTGCGTCTATCGCCATGCGAGGTGAGCTATGCGGCGGGCTCCGCAATTCGTCAACGTCCTCCAGATCGAGCAGCCTCGGTCGCTTTCCTGCCCGCTCCCCATCCCTCCCTGTCCGCAAAATCGCGGGTCCAGCGCCTGCGCCAACATCCTGTGCAACGCCCCCCTGATGGCGTTTGACGAGCACATTGGAGAGCTCTGTCAGTAGACGACGCTGCAGTAGCTTGTACACTGGATCGTCGGGTCGAAGTGTCCGATCGACAGCTGCGCGAAGCGTCGCCTCATCCTCCTCGGTCAGCGTAGTGGAAGCTGGGGCAGAGGGAGTGGCAGTGGCTTGTATCCGAGCTCGGACGACCTCGTCAGCGAGGTTTATGAGCTTGGTATCGCTTGCGTCCGGTTCTCCAGCAATCTCGGCGCGGAGAAGTGTCCAAACGCGAAACATGAATGAATCAGGATCAAGGGGGTCCGAATCGGAACGAGAAGAGAGAGTAGGTGTGGGGAGACGCGTGAGCACACGCAGAGAGGCAGCGATCACAAGTGCCTGTATAAGATTCTGTATCTTCAACAAGGTCGGAGCTGTAAAGAAGAAAACGGCTGGGAGTGTGTTGACATTCTGTGTTGAAGACTCCGTCGTTCCATTACTGTCACGACCGGAAGATTCGGTCGGATGAACGGTTGTCGATGGAAGAGAGCAAGACACAGGCGAAGGCGAACCCAGAGCCTGGACAACACGAACAATCCACAATAAACGGGGGTCAACGGAAACGGAGCACAATTGTGCAGGGGGCTGGAGATTATCCAGCCAAGATATAAATCCTTGTATTATTCTCTCTCGACGCCACATGTCGACCACAATCTCCCGCTCTGTCGCCCTAGCCTGTTTTGCGACAAGCGACCTTAGCTGTTGTTCAGTCATGTTTCCCAGAAAGAACTGAGAAAGGTCGTCTTTCATGATCTCAGAGAGCCTCATGATGCTTCTGACGGTCTCGGCTACTAGTGTAGCCAGTGCGACGGTGCGGGAGAAGCGAATAGGAGGATCAGCGAGTGGTCGCTGGAGGGCTTCGATTTCGGGGTCACGAACGGGGGCGCAACGCTGCCGGAGACTATCCAAAACCTCACGGAGATGTACGAGGGTAGAGTGCAAGGGTGAAGATGTGGGGGACAAGGGACTGGATAGTGTCACCAACACAGGGTGCTTGGGCGGCAAGAGAGGTGAAAGTGCAACGAAGAGGTCCCCATACAGCAGCTTGATACGAGAGAGCTGAACAGAGGGCTCTGGATTGGAGAGGGTGTCCACGACCTGCATGAACTTCAGCCGCACGCGTATGGTGAGGGCGAGGGGGTTCGCACCTCGTCCCAGAAAGCCTTATGTGCAAGGTCTTCGACCTTGCTGTGTAGTGTCGGCTTCGTATCCTCCGCCGAGGAGGTATTGGAGCGAGACATGACGGACAGGAGAGACTTTCCCGGAGGAAGCACCTGTGTTGGGTTTGTGGCAAGGATATGCAGAAAATAAGCATTGTCCAGGATGTCGACGAGCTCGACGGGCAGAATATGACGATCCAGGGTGGATACAAGGTGGGATGACACGGTCTGTGCGGGGGGTATGACAATGGAGAACTTTCCACCTAATGAAGGTCCCTGGGGGTGCTCTAGGGGCTCATGTGCAGACCGGTTGGAAGGAGATGTGATGAGGATGCGGAGGGCATCGAGGAGCTCGTCGTTCTCGGGGGAGGGTTCCCATAGCCCGCGATCCTGAAGAACCTGAAAGTTGGTACAGAGAGCGTCCCAGGAGATTGGATATGGACCATCTGGATGTCGCTGAATGTCACTGAGGAGGGCAATGGTGCCTCTGCAGAGGGCGCTGTCATCTGCGCGGGCTCTGAGCTGATCGAGGATGCGCTCCATGACATTGAAGACCAAACTCGCTTGTGCTTGCTTATTAGGAGACTTGTCTCTTCCCGGCCACCACGATGGACACCTCATTGTCAAGCTCGACCTCGACGAGCCTAGCGCAGTCAGCGACAGAGACCTCGGCGGTCATCGATGGTGCGTCTGCACACCGCGCCAGCCCCGTCGCCGCCTTCATCATTGGCCTCGCCATCATCCTCCTTGCGTCGGTACTTAACGCCGCTGGTCTGAATCTCACGAAGCTGGATCATGTAAGTCCCCGAAGTTTCGCACCGTGCCGCCTCCTTGACGCTCCTGTTCAGGTCCGCACGAATGCCATTCCAAAGTCTGCTCGTCGACGAGATTGGCTACGACCACTATGGCTCTTGGGAATGACCCTTTACATCTTATCGCAGCTCATAGGGAGCACCCTTGCCTTGGATTATATGCGAGCGGGCAAGTCCATTTCCCCCAATCACACTGCGCTCGCTCATGGTACCATCCTGCCCAGAATACGTCGCTCCACTCGGCTCCACATCTCTCATCTTCAATTTCTTGTTTGCTAGATTTTTGGTTGGAACACCGGTTACCCAAACAGATATTCATGTCGGTTGTCTCATTCTCCATTTTCTTCGTCACGCTGATCGTCTGCTAGGGCACAATAATCGTAGTTCTTGGTGTAGTCGGCATAGTCGCGTTCGGCGGCATCAACAGTGGTCTCTCTTCGGAGACCAACGTCGACCATCTCACAGCCCTCTGGCGAAGGGGCGGATGGCTCGCTTTCTTCTTCTTCATGTCCATTGCTTTGCTCATCGTCCTCAAATTCACTTTCTCACTCGATGCCGTCCTCGTTGCCCGTTCCGATATTAATTCGGAGCCCTTCACAGGCATGAGTGTGCGCAGACCACCTTCGTCTAGCACCAGTTTACTCGGAAAAGTCAAGAGCACCTATGTCTCATTCTCGCTCTGGATCAAGGAGAAACTCGAGATCTGGACAGCCCCCAAGGACGACAGGCACATTGCTTGGACCCTTGGAATCGGTTGGGCATGTTGCGGTGGCGGTTTCGCAGGCGGATGTCTTGTATTTGCCAAGGCCACGTACGTACTTATCGAGCAAATTATTTGCGGTCGTCCTGAGTCCATGTAGCGTCAAATTGCTCACCGGAAGCTTGTCCCACGAAAATCCGGGGAACCAGTTTGGGCACATTGCACCCATTTTCACGATCGTCCTCTTGGCCATCACAGCAGTGCTGCAAATCATATGTCTCAACCGTGGACTGAAGGTGTATGATTCCACGCTCGTCGTGCCTGTATTCTATGGTGTCTATACTGCTACGGGGTATGTCGCTTTCCTCCTTGTCAGCCAATACTTACTTGTTTCTAGTTTCTTGGACTCGCTCGTTTTTAACAATGAAGTCGACGCCTACAAACCCTGGATCCTCTTCCTTATCTTCACATCTATTGTGATCCTCATATTGGGTGTCGTCCTTCTCACACACAAGAAGCCTGAGCGATCCCAAAGGAATTTCCCACCGCCACGAACACCGGCTGCGCGAGCCACTATGAAGGGAAACAAAGACGGTGATGGGGAAGACGAAGCACAGGCTCTAAGGGTGCCAGAAGAAGGCGAATTGGAGGCACAAGAGCTCTGGCAACTTGGGGACATGAGTGACGACGAAGAGACCGCTGATAAGCTTGGAAAACCTGCATCGAAGGGAGTGAACGACTCTTCAGATAGTGGGTTGGAAGAAGGGCGTAGGTTGATTGAAAATGACAGTACTCGACACCGACGATCTATATCTTCGGATGCAACGCTTACTCGTACCGACGGGCATGGGCAGGACCCGTACCGTGATGATGAGTTTGGGGAATGGAGAGGGAGCGGGGAAGTGTACAGTTCATGATAATACCGTCAGGAGTGTTAGTAGGGACCTTCGTAATATGACTATATTAGACGCGTGTGTGGCTGACATTACAAGTCAGTCCTGCACGTCGACCAACCACAACTCAAATCCGCAAACATGGCTAGCAAACGCGAAGCTCAAGACAAGGACATTGACGAACTCGACGACGATTTCGGTTCGGAGGATGAGAACGCAGATCCAAACGTGTTTCGGATAAGCAATGCTTTGACACCGCCTTCTGCAATAAGCTACAGCGCACAAGAACTTCACAGTAAGCTAACCGCTACCCTCGACCGGCCTCTCTCTCACATCCCATAGCCTTCATACACGAGGGGTTTATTGACCTCAATCCCAGCTACCAACGAGGTGCGTTTCGCCTACCGTCACCGTACCAACACCGTTCATCATGACAGGACCCCTTCACAGACGTAGTCTGGCCAGAGAGCAAGCAAATTGGACTCGTCGACTCCGTTTTCCGCAACTTTTACGTGCCCCCTATCATATTTGCTGTTCAAAAAGACGACGAGGGCGAGACAGTGAGGGTGTGCGTCGATGGCAAGCAGAGGTTGACATCCATACAAAAGTTTCTCGATGGTTTGGTGAGCAACCACCTCTTCTTTTATTCGCGTCACCTGCTGACCGTCCATACCGTCACAGATTCCTCGTGAGTGCAACATCCCAGCTTTTGCCGTGTCGCGCTGAGTTAATTCTTTTATCGAGATCGCGATGCACGCACAAAGAAAAACTTCTGGTTCGTAAGATCCGATGCGCAAAAAACAACACGCCTTGAAATCCCCGACCAGTGGAAACGACGGTTTGCAGAAACAAGGATTACATGCGGTCAGTTGCTTTGCTGTACGCGCGCGCGCGCCCATCATTCACCTCTTTTCGTCAGTCGAATATCACAACCTACCACCCGGTACTGAAAGAGAAATCTTCCAACGAGTACAACTTGGGATGAGCTTGACGGCCGCAGGTGCGCGTATTTGCAGATATTAAAGGGCGATCAACAATCTAATGCCGCATAGAAAAGCTCCAAGCAATCTCTTCGCCGTGGGCAGATTGGATTGGGGATCTCGAAATGCGACACGTCAATTGCGACGGAGGGCTCGCCGAAGTCCTCGAGTGGGATACTCGACGCGGCCGTGATTTTCAATGCATTGCACAAATGGTCTACTGCTGTGATCTTTTACCGGAACATGCCTTGCCCACAGCCTCGAAGCTTGAGAAATGGCTGTCGCGCGTTGACCAACCGCTGCAGGCGTTCAAGGACAACATAGACAATGTGTTGAATGAGTTTGGGTATATCGCCACGACGTCCGGACTCAACATGGCCTTTGAGCAGGTCGACAAGCGCGTCGCACCTGTCGAATTTGTGTTTATTGGTACGGCCAGTGACGCTGAGTACCTTTTTTGATGCTTACAGCTCTCTTAGGGACACTACTCTACGTCCTTCGGGTGCATTCGCACCAGGAGCGGGCCAACGCCATATTGCACATGCGTCTACGAATCCGAGAACAATTTCGCGACGTTCGAAACAATGCAAACGTTGGCAGAGCGCTCTGGAATTTCATTGACAGTCTCATGGGACCTTCGGGTCTTCAGGTCCTCCCGGCCAATAAAACTTATTCCATCGCCCCATCTAGTTCTCAGCGAAAACGCAAGAAGGTAGGGGACGATGATACGGACGATGACTATCACCCTTCGCCCGTCAGAAATTTAAACCATACTGTCAAAACGCGAGGCAAGGCCGCAAAGAGGGGTTAGTAGTGGTGAAGATGGCGAGACGATTTATGCTACTTCGCGGGCTTGTAGTAATCCTCCATGTTGGCTCGGTGTAATATACCATCGCCATGCAACGTTCCCAAAACACAGTTTCTACTATGACAGTACGGAAATTATATGCAGTGTATTTTTTCTCCGGTGGAATTGCTAGCTGGTATCTTACTAAGGCTCGTGCATTGGTCTGTCCGGTAATGTCCAACACGTCGTATTCGTGCCATTCATCCGAACGCTGCGATCTACTTGCTGTAACCAGTTCTCGCGGTGTACCAAGTACCCTCTGGTGTCGTCATCGCACGCGCGTACTTGAGTAACAACTTGTCTCGCTCTGTTGCATTCACGGCGATGTCAGAAAGGAAAGGCTCGATCTCATCGCTCTTCCAGCGTGCGCGTGTCAAGAACAGCTCCGCAAAGCGTGCAGCGGGATCCGTTGGGAGGGTGGAAGCCGGAAGGTAGCTCAATGTAGCCCCCAAGACGTTGTTGGGGGTTCGAAGGTAGTTACCCTGTCGTCGTATGCGTCATGCGTCTCAGTCCGCCCGCAATGGTGGAGAGAAGAGACGTACCGAAAGTAGCCGTAACGAGGCGACCGACTCGAACGCGTCGCCGACGGCATCCTTCCATTTGGTCATGAACTCGGTCTCCAAGATAGGCTCGTGCTGCTTTTTTTTTTTTTTTTTTTTTTGGCGTCGTTTGTGACGCGACGTCACCGGAGGGAGAACACGATGTAAAGATAAGATGTACCTTGTAGTGTCTGATGGTCCCCAATCCAATCTCTGCAACCACTGCATCGACATCCATCTTCCATGTACCCCCCTCTATCTGACCGAACCAAGACATGACCTGGTGCGACACCTCTCGTGGGATGTCGTGCTCGTCGATCAAAGCAGAAGCTACGTCATCCACCGGCGCGGCGTCGTGTGAAAGGGTCAGCGATATGAGGTGGTTAAGGAGGAGCTCTAAAATCGAGTTCAGATGCGCAGGCGCGATCGGTCGGAGGTAGCCTGCATTTTATATACCAGTGAGACGAGAGCCACGGCCGATAAGACGGTACACTCTACACAGACCATCTAGGACGAGGATGCGTCGTTCCTTGAGACCGAGTCTTAATTCAGAGTCGCTCGCCTGGATCTCTCTCCGCGCTTGCTCGTAGCTGCATTTCGGAAGCGTCGCCTACAAGTGCGTGTGTGCGCGATGTCAGGAGGTGGATGCATGCACATGTGCGACGTGACTGACGCGTCGATCTTCGTCCCCCTCGTCGTACTCCATCCCTCGAAGGAGTACAGCCAATTTGTGCAATTTGGGGACGGACGGTACCAGCTCCAACACCTCGTGAAGCTGATCACGGACGTGAACCGTCCCGTCCGGATCTGTCCTGGAAGGCGTCAAGACCAGCATCGAGTTGGAGAGTACCACGGAGCGTAGCGTGTATGTTTTATCCGCTGTGCATATCACGGCGTCCTCGGTCGGGTGTCCTTTGATGGAGAAGCTGTACTTTGATGAACAGATTAGGGTGCGGATAGTTGAATCACTTACATTGGCTGGGGTGTTTTGTTCTCGACCGCTGATTCGATGAGCTGGCATAGTTCAGGTGAGAGTTCTATCAAGCGGAACGCGCCTGCGTCTTGTTCTGTCGACGGAGAAAATCTGAGCTCGAGTTCACTCATCGAGACACGTCGTGGTACGGAAGGCGACTATCCATTACATAATATTAGATGGTGTTACACCAGTGGCCGTGAAATATAAAACCGACACGGACGCCCAGAAATCATGATAAACTGTCCTCCGCAGGATGGAATTGGACTCTGACCTCTGAAATCTCCTTCCTTGCGATCTTCAGTAACTGAGTAATCTTTCCCTCCAACTCAGATGTGGCCAAGACGGTCATCGTGTGGGGTACGACGACCGTGAGGTCGACATTGATCAACGAGCCAGCTCGCTTTGCTCTCAACTCCTTGACCGCGAGCACACGGGGACCCTCTGTGACATCACCACGAGTGGTGGCGCGATGAAGCAGAGGGTCCAGCGCATGCAAGAGGTTGTCTTGCGAACTCTTCGATATCCCAGCGTCGGTCAATTCAGCAAATGCACCTCCGAGCAACGCCACGCCCTGCCGAAAGATGACAAAAGACACGAGTAAGCCTTTGGTCAAACCATACATCAGTGATCGGGTGGTTTTCATTACTGATCGCCAGCGTACCTCCGAGTGGATCGAGTGGCAGAGCTGGGAAGATAGACGTGCCCAGAATGGCAAACAGCGCGACCATGCTCGAATAGGCGTCACTGCGGTGGTGTACAGCATTCGCATACAGTACAGGACTGTGTTCTTCGTCGGCAACCTTTTTCGTGATGCGATACAGCCATTCCTTTGACAATGCACTGACGGCCGCAAACCATGCAGCATTTGGATCGAGCATGCCTACATGTGGATGCGCATGAGTGACAGACGGAATGTGGTGACCGACAGAGGCAATTTGTTGTACGATGTCGCGGAGTTGACCTGGAGGGAGCGTTGAGACGGTTCCCGAGAGAGCCTCCATCAATAGATGGTAAGAATGAAACCCTATGCCAAGTGCGCCGCCGACCAGAAGGATTGAGACTGTAGTCGTTCCGAGAGTTTCAAACTTGGAAAAACCATATGGGTATCTTCCAGAAGGGGGTTTCCTAGATAACTTCCAGCAGAACAAGGTGACGAAGTCACCCAACAGGTCTTGATGAATGGCGATGAGCCACACATGTCGTACGTAACACAAAGAACAGCACTCACCACTCATTGAGTGGCCTGCATCAGCCAGCAGTGACGCAGAATGCATGTACCAGCCTGCAAGTCCCTTTGCACCAGTCAACCCTACATTGACAAGAAGCCCGAGTAAGGTTATTCGACTGCCCCGGTCACCTGTATCACGCGTGTCGGGCCAGAACAATAACCAAGCAAAGGACACCGCACCTTTTCCTTCAAAGACGTGTACTATCTGTTCCACGCCGTGAGTATGGTCGTGATCATCATGCGAATGCGAGTGAAACATGGAGGGCAAATGCGAAGAATGACTGCTGGGGTGCTCATGACTATGGTCACTGCTGGCGCTCAATGTGCTCTTCTCGGTGTTCCTCGCGCCATCACCCTTGGACGCGCCTGTTGAACTGGACCTTATCTGCGACATGGATGGGGAGTGCCCAGGAATCAAACGAAGTGTGAACGATGGCCTAGAGAGAGATCGGCGCGACGCGTTTATGAGGCTCGTGCACACACCGATGCGGTACCTTTCTATCGGCGCTGATTTCGGACGTGTGCGTGCACGGTGGAGAGTTTCCTTGCTTGGAGCGGTGGTCGAGGATGAGGTTTGAGGACAACGACTTGGCGCCGTCTTGAGGAATCGACAAATCGTCGCTGCTCGCGACGCACAGCGCCAATGCCATCCAATAGCCGACTTCATGAATCCGATCCGTTGGCGAGGAAGAGAGGGTACATCGATCATAAGGCGTATGGACTATTTTATCCAAGATCGTCGCTGCTGTCACCAGTGTGGTCCTCAGTAAGTCGTCTCAGTGTAACCCCGAATTCCACTCCCGCGAAGACATAGATAAGTAGTACACAGGTATGAATACAACTTTCACCGTGGATCCTAGCCAATTACGTGTCGTAGATGCTTTCTAGTAAGGCTTCTACTCTAGACTGATGTTCCGGGTTGTCCACTGCCAAAGCCAACTTTGCAATGGTCGACAAGTTGGCCTTTGGGACATTGTACGAAGCAAGCGAGCGATGCAGGCCCAGACTGCGCACGAGTCTGGTTGAATGGCCATCAGTCCTGGTTGGCGAGCGCGCTGGAAACAAAACGTACTCATCAATCTTGTACCCCAGTCTCCTGACATCCCCTTCGACTGAGCCGGTGGATGGTTCCCGCAGATAGGACAGCGCTTCTGCCAATGCTGCCTTATCATCAGGACTTGCGATATCGGCTTTAAGGATAACAACGGAAGCAAGCGTCAAACACTTTTGAAGCTATCAGTACTCTCCTCGGATCAAGAACCCCTTTCACTCACGGATGTGATCCCATGGGGAATTCCGTAGGTCGCTCCAAGGCGGTGGCCAAGCGAATGCGATAATCCAACAGGACTAGGAGGGGCAGTGTGAGGTATTTTTACTAGTTGCGGTATGTCCCTTACCCGTATTTCTGGGCCTTGAGAGGCCACATACTCATCCATGCGGCAATCAATAGTTTCTGTCTTGTCTCCAAGTTTCCAGGTTGTGCCTTGCTCTTTGGGAGGTACTTGAAAAGGTCTGATAGAGCGGCATAACAGAAAACCTTCATGGGATATGGCAGTGACGGGTTGTAAAGACCCTCTGCGATTTAACACGAGTTCATCATACGGAACATCATTTTAAAATGGACTGCGGCATACCAACGGCATGGTCTACAGCTCGAAGGCCGGTCGATAGCCTGTGTGCGCCTCGTGTTGAGCACGAGATGGGAAGCAGGGCCTCAAGGCGTACCATAGTTCTTCTGGGGTGGTCAGAGTCAACTCAGCATCGAGAATGATGCCAGCAGGGACAATCATAGGGTCGGAAACTCTTGTCTTGTTACCTTGTTCGTCCGTGTAACCGGCACCGCTCTGGTGGAATGAATCATATCGATAGGAATTTCGGTGGGCAATAACAAACTCACCCTGTACTCGGCTGCACTCAGGGTGGTCGGAATGGCTATATGATTGAGAAACTTGGCCTGGTTTTGCTCATGGAGACGGTAAACGATAGCCTTTGTTGCATCGATGGGTGAGCCACCTCCTATGGATATGATGATGTCGGCTCCCGCAGCTGTGAACGCCTCGACGCCACGGATGATGCCTTGGACAGGTGCGTGTTGCCCTATTTCGGAGAAGGTCCCAGCAAAGGCATCGTTATCTTTCAGGATTTCTTCGACGATTCTGACCACGTTCGTCTTGGGGTGTGCGTCAGCGCTGGAATAGGATGAAGGCAGAGTTAAGAGGGTTGACCTTTTCCCGGAGAGACTTGCCGGTGACGACAAAAGCCTTGTTGCCACCCAGGATGGAGAGTAATCTTGGGAGGGCTGTGAGTACACAGCCAGGTCCGTAGTATACGCCCTTCAGCGTATCATGATAGGCATAGGATCCATGCAGAGCGGCGTCCATCTTTGTGTGTTGGGGACAACGTGCGTTTTGAATGCGGGTATCCTCGTGATCCCGGTGTCTCGCCGTGAGACAAACCTCGACAAGCCAAATGAACCACCGCCGGCCTTGTACTCTCCTGGGATCCTTGTTCAAAACGTCATGGCAGATCACATCCAGAGCCAGACGGTTCGCGACGGGTCCAAGCAAGGATCTGCCCGACTTTGACCCTGCCCCCTCGTTCCGACTGACCATGGGCCCCAATCCGAACTGGGTGCCTTGCCAAGGCACGTCGTCTTGCGACATGGAACTCGACGAGACCTGGGCACACGACCCGGATGATGCGATCCAGACATGGAATCCGGTCCAACTGGCTCCCAGGTAGTGTGACGCATTCACCGGACCTTGAGAGTTGCTTGTCGTGCATGCGGAATTGACTCTCGCTTTCTCACAGGCGTGTACACACATTGTTGAACAGTGCTGTCGTGCCCCGCCCGATCGCACTGCTCTCGACAGTGTCCGCTCAAGGCCGACCCAACCTGATACTGTCTAGGTGAGCACGTCGCGTTGTGCCCGTAGTTCATGTGCTCAGCCCCTAGCCTAGCTACTTTTCACTCGTGGGTGACACTCCTTCTCTCCGCACATAGTTACGTAGTCATCAATTTCGTGATTTGGCAAGGTTGCGCACAAACCCCCCCTTGTCAGCGTGTCACTTGCGGTGACATCGTGCAAGTCGGAAGAGACCCGAGCGAATATGATGGCAACCAAGGAATTCACGGTCAGCATTGTTAGCGAGCCATTCGCAGAGGCAGCAAACGTGACATCCGTTGATGCACCTGAACACGCGGATCTATGGGCATTGAGTGGACTGACGATGGCACGTAGCGTGAGTCGATCGCTGATTGTTGCTCAAAGGCCGATGACGGTGTGTTTACGCATGACAGCTCGGTGTGAAGCCTGCATGGGTGAGGGAGAGTGCAGTGGGTTTCGAATGCAAGGTATGTGGGATGCGGCTGTATGGCAGACTTGGTTGATGGATTGGTTTGTGATACAGTTGTATCACGCGCTTGATATTCCCGAGCCAGAAACGGGAACTTTGACCCAAACGATCATGCTGGGACGCATACAGCAAGTTCACGTGCGCAGATCCGTGTTGGGAAAGCATGGAACGATAGACCCGACGAGGCTGCGAGCGGTGTCGCGATTGGGTGGGTCCATGTATGCGCGGATCGGGGAAGGATTTCACTTGAGACGACCGAATTGGAGTGAGATCAAGAGAGCGAGACGTGGGCGGCGGAGTGATGGTGGTGGTGGTGGTGGTAGTAGCGCAGATTCCATTCCTTAGAAGATCTCGCATATGGAAAGGTGCGATGCCGAGGTCGGATGGAAATAGCAGACATGTTCCCGAGTGCAGCACACGCCCCCGGGAGGCAAGGCAGCAGGGTCTGCGCTGATCTGGAGAAATGAAACGCACGCCGTCTGCCGCGTTCCTTATCGATGCCTGACGCGCTGGGGATCGTGAAAAAAAAAAAGACGCAAATCCGCGAGGCAGAGGGTGACATGCGGATCCAGATCAACTGGCGTTATATACTCTCTGACTCGCCTCCCTCGTTGATGTGGACGAGGAGGAGGAGGAGGAGCCCCAAGTTGCGCACATATACTAGTACGAGTTGTTGTTGTTGCCACGTGCATTCGTTCCTCTCTCTCTCTTTCTCTCTTTCTCTCTCTCGGTGCTCCACAAAGACAGCGCATACATTCACCCTTGCCACTCGGCCCACGGCCGTACATCGACCTCGTCCCACGTACGTCTTCTTTCCCCGCCTCTCTGCTCGTTATTCACCCTCCACCAACAGCACGCCGGCGCCCATGGACAACGACCCCGCAGCCTCCGTCGCAGAGCAGCGCGCCAATGCCGTCGCAAAGCTCCGTCGCGCCGCGTCTCTGCCCCGCATGAAAGACGGCAGACGTCCCCCAATGCACATCGAAGCCGTGAGCGATGGAGAGAAGTTCCAGGCAGAGGACGAACAGGATGTCATCGAACCCACCCATGACCACCCATCCAGTCCCGTCTCTAGACCTGATTCTCCTCCCCAACAAAACCCTGCCACCCCCGAACCATCCATCTCAAGTCGGAAACGCCGCAACAGGTCTCGCTCCCGCTCCAGGGGCTCAAGAGACTTCAAGGGTAAAAAGCTTCCCCAGTCTCCCGCACCCCTCTCAGTCACTCCGAGCAATGACTCTTCCCCGGACGATTCGCCCCCTTCACCTCCACCCGCCGTGCTCCAGCTCCCGTCCGTCGTCGCACCAATACCCTCCTACTTTTCCACTCCCCCTGCATCAAGGGTCCTCATGTCTCCCAATTTCTTATCTCCAGGCACTCCCCTTCTCTATCCCGGCACCTCACCGCCCACGCCGTTGATGCCCACACTAGATGCTATACAAAAGGGCCTTTTGCGGTCAAACAGCGTGGCTGCACGCATGCAGGCTCTTCATAAGCTCACCAGTGGCACTCTGGAATCTCAAGATTCCACGTTTCCTTCTCCGTCAATATCTCCACAGCCGGGCATAGTCAAACTTGGTCGTAATAACACCGTCTCCGGCGGTGAACGCTCGGCTGCCCGCATGAAACTCTTTACTGCACTCGGTGAAAGGATCAAAGAGGCCGACGAGGGTGGAACTAGTGCAGGCGAGGGACACCCTGTAGTCACCACTCCCTCAAAACGAAGACGGCGCAGATCAGCTCGGAATTCGGCTAGCAGATCGAACCAGGCTTCCGCAACCGACGACTCCGAGGTGTTATCCACTTCAACGAGTACGCCGACCCACCCTTCAGTACCCCTACCCTACACCCAACAACCACTTGCGGAACCCATTCGTACAGCTTCCACAACGCCTATCCCTATCCAGCCTATATTCACATCTAACACCAATCTCGATGAGGGTACTGCAGGTAGCCGTCAGACAACCCCTGTCCGAGCTGTGCCTAATCAATGGAAGCGGAGAAGTATAGTCGTCGAACAAGACGACGACGTGGCTATCCCTCCTCAGTCTACCTATCCTGTCCTCCCCGTCACTCCCAGTCGCTCATCACCCGGGCTTACTCAACAGTTACTCCAATTGCCAGGCGCCCCGTCGATTGAGTCGCCAGACTCCAACATGGATGCTGTTGGCGTGCCATCGTACCTCTCAGTCACCCAGAGGTCTCCATCAAGGCAAGATCTCTTCCCGTCCAGTCCATTTGCTACACCACATAAGGAAGTATCGTTGTCTTCTCGTGATGAGGGGGATGACATGGAATCCGAGGAGCCTGAGGAAGTTGTATACCCTGCCGAATATCCTCGGCGGTCTCCCTACATGGATCCTTTTGATAGACAGATAAGTTGGATTGCAGACCCAGGTCAGTCTTTTGATGTTGTCTCCTCCACGATAGGCATATTGATATTCCCCAGTTCCGGAGTCCAACATAGCCGTTCATAACGAGGATGACGAGGATGAGGAACAATTACGTGGCGTGGTAGAGGAAGACGACGATCAGATCCTTCCAGAGTCGCCTCACGAGGACTCCGGACCTCAGACCGAGGAATCGTCACCCCGCGCATCTTCAGACTCCAAGGAGATTGTGGTCGACATTGAGCCGTCCCTTGAGCAGCCTTCTCTCCCAAGTTCCCAAGAATCTTCGTCACAAACAGCGACATTGAACTCTACTTCAGCACTCCTTGTCAGTGACGAGTCGGATTCCTCGCAACAGGCTTATCCTCAGCGTCTTTCGGTCGCGTCACGCATGCAAAACGACCGATCACCTTTGGTTACCGAATTCGACCTGGACAATTCACTAGCTGTGCCAGAAACGCCCCTGAAACGGGAGGGTTCTCTGGGAGCATGGGGAAAGATGCTCGTCGGAGCTCTTACAAGGAGCAGCTCGAGCAATGGTCGTCGATCTCGGACGAACAGCATAGTGACTCGGGAACGAAGACCGAACACAGACTCGAGCATCAGTCGGGAGAGTGGAGGAAGCCTGGCGAGCCCAAAAGCGGACAAGAACGAGCTTGGGTCGACATATCCTCTGGGTGGTCAGCAGTCGGTAATGCAATCTTCGTCGGCTTCGGCGTCGATGCAGTCATTGGCGCTGCCAACGCCACCGAGAAGTGGCGTCTCTCCGATTCCACTGGCTTCCAACCTCGATCTCACCAAATATAACCAGGATGCTAAATTGTTCCCATTCCCAGGGATCAAGAAGCTCGAGGAACAGCGTATCAACAGCCGGAATCGCCGGGGGCTTTCAATATCGTCGTCTACTCCCGACATTGTCCTGTCTCTCCACGGGAACGAGAACGAGATACCGTTGCCTTCAAGTTCGTCGAGTAACACACCCTCTAATTCTCCTGACATCAAACGGGATCGGGTTCTTGCGCACCAAGCGTCGGATACTCATCTTCTCGCCAAGTTCAAAAGCCTTAATTCCCCTCCTCTGTCGACTGCACCCTCATCGTCATCACACGACTACCTCAGCGGCGGACAAGCATTAAATAGTCAGTCGCCTGGTTCAGTCCTGTTGAAAACACTTCCGACAAATCGTGAAGGTGTCCGGAAGTGGCTCAGCAATCGATTTGGGTCATCGACACCAACTTTAGCGAGTAACTCACTCGGTCCGATTTCTCAAACCCTTCGTCCCACTGCGCCTTCCAAAAAGCCTTCTCTTTCCGAGATATTAAGGTTGAAGAAGGAAAATGACCTGACTTCGGATTGGGAAGACATTGGTTCTTCAGAGAAGTCGAGGACACCGACGAGCAGTACCAATGGAACTCTGTCGTTCGGGATGCCACATAATGGAGAGTTATCCCCCGTCAGCCCAAATGGAAACTCTACGCATGAAGACATGCAGAAGACACCCCGAGCGAGTAAGATCGCCAAGCCAGGCAGTGGCATCTCTCCTCCTATCGAGCCCTCTTCGTCCTCCACCCTCGGAACTCTGACATCGCCTCCTACTCCATCACCACCGGAGCCTGCGCCGCCATCCACACCTGAGCCTTGGTCGTCCTTGTCCGATTATCCTCCTCCAACTACTTCGGAGTCATCTTCAAATACGTCTTCGCAATACTCAGAATTCCCCTCTAAGAGTGCTGTTGTCATGGAACGTCTTGATGAGATACTAGGTCGTGGACCAAAGAGTTCCGCCTGGCCGTCGGCGATCGATGACCCGCCTCGGAAGTTGTTACTGGCCGCGCCTGTCCTGCAGGTGGTCAACTCTGATACAGTCAAGGATCGTTTCCTTTTCCTCTTCAACGACATCTTCATCGTTGCCAAGCCTATCATCCAAGACCCAGATGCCTTCCTCGAGCTGACGAAGCCGAATCCTTCGGACAGGAAGTTTGTCGTGAAGAATATCGTGCTCCTTCGTAATCTGCGGTTTAGTGGTGAACGTGAAGAGTCTGCGTCACGCAGTGTACCGCGCAATGCACTTACTCAGTCCTTTGTCGAGCAATTTGTCAACGACGCCGATCAAGCCATCGTGTCTCTATTCAATAATTTGGGACAGCCTGACGATCCCATGGCACTAGCACGGTTGTTATTTCGCACGCCGGAGATCGATCGCGCACAGCTCGGGGAGTATCTATCTCGGAGGACATCACGTGTTGTTCTCAAACACTACCTCGATGTGTTCGGGTTCACCGGTGTCAGGGTGGACAAAGCGTTGCGTATCTTCCTGCAGACCATCAACCTCCCAACACGCACCACTCAGGGAGTCAGTCCGCTGGATGTCCTACTCGACTCCTTTGCCAGTCGGTGGTACGATGCTAATGGGAAGCAGGTTGCCTATGACAAGGACCTAGCTTACAGGTTCTCGAGAGCAATCGTGCAACTCAATGAGGTTTTGCACGGTGTACTCCTTCAGGAACCCGGCTCGACTAGATACATGGGGAGAAATGTTACCGCCAGAGACTTCTTGGATGCATTCCGACGTCACGATCCTCGTGGCCTGCTGTCTGATGACACGCTTAGCGACGTCTACGAATCCATCCATCGGGAGCCACTTTCACAAGCGCGCCACCCATCTTCCAATGGACCTCCCGAAATCACTGTCACCTTTAAGCGCACACTCCCTTCGCGTCTGACTTACAAAGTTCAGTCTGAGCCAGTGGTGATCCGCATCCCACAACCCGACCCCAATTTTACGATCGAGTTGTTCGGACACAATCTCACGTTTGATCCGCCCGTTCTTTCTTTCGCCAAGTCGTCCGAAGCGTCGTTCAGGGTGACGGGGACGTTGTTCGGTCTGACAACGATGTTGATGTTGCGTTCTGGCTCGAACGCACTACTTTACACAGGTCTCCCACCGAGCTGTCCGATTCCTGTGGAGCGCGCATTTATGCGGAATACGTTCCAGGTCACATTCCTGAACTACAATAACAGGGTGCGAAAATACATGTTCAGCTTCGCCGATCCACTCGTCCGTCATGAGTGGGCGACCTCGCTGAAGAGATTGACGGATGCCTCGACGAGCGTCTCTTCCGCGGGCGCGAACGCCTCACCTTTCCAAGCAAGGTTTGCGCGAGCTGTCAGTGATATCGTGTTCAGGGTATTGCAGGAGACTCTCATCGGACCAGAAGCCTTGCATGCCCGACAGTCACCGGTGAAGCTGGATGGCGGACTCGGACGTCTTAACTCTGTGAATAACTCTCGCCATGATTCCCAGTTTTCCTTCGCTTCTCGCGATATCACCGGTTCTTCTGATCTCTTTCAGTCAAAGTCGAGGAGTAAGGTGTATCAGCATCAGGGGTCTGGGAAACTCGAGGTGGAGAGCAATCGGATTACACCTTCCCATTCGAGAAGCAGTAGCGAAGACGATGGGAACGTGAGCGACGCACGGACACGGACAGAGGAGCGGCTATGGTCCGGAAAAGATCTGGAAACGTTTTGTCAGCAGAATAGTTCGATCGCGCAAGTGGTTGAGTTGTTACTGCCTGCGGTCTCCAATCAGTCGATCCAATTATGACCACACTTCATTCATTTCGTGAGTTGGCAGCTGCGATGTGTTTCTGGCGTGTTTGCTGACCATGATGGGTCTCGGCGACAGGTTTCTCACTCTCGTTATCTATCATCGCTATTCCCTACTTACTATCAGTTCATTAGTATGTGTGTATACTATCCACGGACACTGCTATGTCGTCCCACTGTCATGATTGTATCCGGAAAATACCGACACGGGTTCAGTGTGAAAAGGCAACCACGACTTACCGAGGCTGTCCACATTTCCCCCGGAGTCCGGGCGTGGCACGCCCACCGCCCTTTGACCTCTTGACAAGTCCTTGGCCATGGCAAGAACGTACGCCGACGTGAACGCATCCATGGGACACTCCTGGCACGACTATGGTCAGTACAGCCGACTCAAGCATGACGGCTACATAACCCCTACTGACAGAAAATTCAAACATCGAGTGGAGCTCGCCAGGACGCTATGAGATTGTCGAACGCATAGGAGGTGGAAGATACTCAGAGGTATGAGCCATCCCTACGTACCGAGTGTACTATATCGCCACGCAGGTCTTCAAAGGCATCGACATGGTCAACTCGGAGACCTGCGTCATCAAGGTCCTCAAACCCGTAGCCCCAAAGAAGATCAAGCGTGAAGTCAAAATTCTTCGCAACCTGACCGGTGGCGCGAACATCGTCGCCCTCCGAGACGTCGTCCAAGACCCCTCTGCGCGATGCCAGAGTCTGGTCATGGAGCACGTGGAGAACGTGGAGTGGAAGCTACTCTTTGCCGTGTTGAGCGAGCTCGACATCAAGTACTATACGTTTCAGCTTCTCAAGGTGCGCAGCGTGTCGTTCGTGAGGCCGCCAACGAGCTCACTCGATCCGTTTCATAGGCACTGGATTTCGTGCACTCGAGAGGGATCATGCATAGAGATGTGAAACCTGGGAACGTCATGATCGATCACCGACGTCGGAAGGTGGGTTCCTGCCACCATGATTTACTTTGGTGTCAACGACTTGCTGTTCAATTCTTCCCTTTCTGTCTAGCTGAGACTGATCGACTGGGGCTTAGCTGAATTTTATCATCCTGGCACGCCCTATCATATTCGAGTCGGGTCTCGCTATTACAAGGCGCCCGAGTTACTCGTCGGGTACAAGCTGTACGACTATAGCCTGGATATATGGAGCGTGGGATGCATGCTTGCATCGATGGTACGCTTTGTTGGTCTTGTGTCTCTCTCAAGTTTTTCAATCACTACGACAGGTTTTCCGAAAGGAACACTTCTTCCGTGGTGTAGACAACGATGACCAGCTACTCAAAATCTTGAGGGTCCTCGGGACTGATGCCTTCGATGCATGGCTGAGGACCTACGGCATACCCTTTGAAACAGATCTCGATAGTCTCCTTCAAGTGTGAGTACACGTGTCTGAGGCTCCTTTTCTTTGGTCACGAGTTGATATGTCATTCAGATACCCTAAACAGCCCTGGTCTCGTTACGTTAATCCCGACAACCACAATCTAGTTACCGCCGAGGCAATGGACCTGCTGGACAAATTACTTCGGTATGATCACCAGAAACGGCTGACAGCACGGGAAGCCCAAGGCCACTCCTATTTCAGTAGGCCAACAATATCCGCTCGCTCCAACTATTCATCTCATTTGCACAGATTTGGTTAGACTCGAGGCAGCCTCGCTCAAGGAGGATTCTGCGGAGTACATCAGCGATTCGGGTTTCTGCTCTATGTAAGGTTATGATTTGGCCCCTTCGTTTTGCCGATGTGCGCAGGGTCAGCGGAGTGTACGCAAGTATTTCTTGGAGTAATCGTGTGCAAGATATGATCGCGGTGATTGTAGCGTTACATACATATTCTACAAGTAATCAATCATCCAACGTGTCGGTGCCGTGTAATCAACCGGTGAAACACAAAACGAGGCCGTGTACGTAGGCAGACACGCAGTTTCTGGCCATGTTTTTTGACGCGTGTTGATCATGCCATGACAAGGTGTTCAGCCTGCCAGTCCAAGATATAACAGACCCTGCCAGGCGTCCCTGAGACCACATTTCCCGTGGCGATATCGACCACCGTCGCTTTCCCAAAAGCCAACTCTCCTCCCCATGGAAGCAGGCTTCCAGTATCGTTCGCGCCCAATGAGCTCGCCTCCTCTCGAGTGCTTTTACACGTCTTGCGCTCGTCCAAAGACGAGCGATGCGAGCACGTCGCCATTTTCCATCGCTCGATTGCGTTTCCCTCCGCGGCCTGATGTCACATACCGCTGTGACTTCACTCCAACGCCCAACCGTCCACGTTGGAAGCATACGTCACAGAGCCCTTCGTGGGTCCAAGAAGACGATTTCAAACCTGTGCACAAGCAGAGTATCGAAGAGTGGGTCAGTGAGCAGATTCACTTGACCGACCGCTCGGACCATGAACGGAGAGGAGCGCGACCCATGGGGAAGGAGGAGCTTCGGCAGCGGATGTGGGATGAGCTGGTTTACGAGTACGAAGCAGAAGCGCAAAAATGGATGAATCATGAAGCGGAGATGCGGAGAAGGGCACAGGAGCGGGAGCGCGAAGAAGCACGGCGAAGGATCGTCCAAGAAGATATTGTCAGGATCCAGGCTCGGGTGCGGGACAGACGGGACAGCGAGAGACAGGCCATTGCGGAGGAGCGGAGAAGGAGCGTGGAGAGAGCAAAGGAGAAAGCGCGACGGGACCAAGCTCGGGCGGAACGTGCGATGCTGGAAGCGTGGAACGCGTACGAATTACGGTGGACTGCCATGTCCGCCTCATCTGAGCCACTCGGATTTCATGATATCCCTTGGCCACTTCTGGTTGCCCCTGCACGGGTCGCAGACTTGACGCCCGAGAATATCACCGACTTCGTGTTGCATCCGGCACATTCGTCCCATCATTCGCGACGAGAACGGATTCGTACTGCGTTGCTTCGCTGGCATCCGGATCGGTTCCGCCGCATCCTCAGCAGAGTTGTGGAGCCGGAGGCAGGGGCGGTCGAGGAGGGCGTGGGTGTCATCGTGAGGTGTCTGAACGAACTTCTGACGAAGGAAGGAAAGGCACTGCAGCAGCAGGTCAGTCTTCGAACACGGGGCGATCGAATGGCTGCTCAAACAACGCCAGGGTAAATGAAAGGTTCACTCCGCACGACGTGTGTTCACATACGTACCACAAAGTTTGCCTAGCTGGTCGCAGGACTCGCAGAACAACCGATTTCTCTGGCAGCGCCGAGAAACTCTGTCGTCGTTAAGAATTAATCACGAAGCGGAACGATGTACTCACTGGCACTGCTAGTATATTGTATGATACACGTCTGTAAAGCAATATCACAACATTCACAAAGTAGAATTGAAATTGTAGCTGACTCTTACCGACTACATTGGCTCTGTGTTTGTCGCTCCGAGTCGAACCTGCAAGCTGCGATGTCATTATTGCTGAGGTAAGTCACGGCTTCGGCAGGACACAATTTTTGAGTTTTCTGCTCGCTCCCCGCGACCGCCATGTTCCGTCAGTTTGCGCGTCTCCCACTTCGTAGGTGCTTGCATTCACAAGCAGGACACAGTCCTCGATCATCTGCACGATACACCCGCTCAGCGTACGCGCTCGGTGCATCGGTCACCATCGCCGGGTACTTGGTTTGGTCATGGCGTGCCAACGGTCGCCCTATATCACTCGACTCGGAAGCCACATCTGGTGCGTTCGTTTTCGCATGAGGTGGCATGATCAACTCTGACGGTTCGTAGCACCCCAAAGGCAGCCTTTGTCGCGAGGCCACGCCTCTGCTCCGAGGTCATCCGATGCACCGACGCTTTCGACACCTCAGAGTGACGCGCTTGAACCGCCGACCATATCTCCCGAGAGTGTAGAACCCGCCCGTGCGCCACCAGATTCCTCAGTAGAAGACGAGGGAGAGTCTTCCGGTGGTGCTTTCAATCCGGAGACAGGGGAAATTAACTGGGATTGCCCGTGTCTCGGTGGGATGGCGCATGGACCCTGCGGCCAACAGTTCCGAGATGCCTTCTCATGTTTCGTGCACTCCGAGGCAGACCCGAAGGGCATCGACTGCGTAGAAAAGTTCAAGGCCATGCAGGACTGTTTCCGTGAGCATCCCGACGTTTACGGAGATGGTATGTGTACCATCTATCCTTGGGAAAGTGCTGTCATTTATCTCACCTTTTTGTCGCAGAAATTATGGACGACGATGAGGAGCAACCCGCTGCTGGATCTTCGACCACAGAAAAAACGGAAGGCGACCTACACCTCTCGGACAGCCTTTCACCACAGGCGGTAGAACAACTATCAACCCCCGCATCACCCTAGGATTACGGACACAATAGATCTATCATATAGCAGACCAAGTACTGACTCCTCACATTCATAATCACTACTCAGTGCTAAGATACGTCATAAAAATGTGAGTGAGCATTGGTACTATCGCACGAGATTTTAGGTGAGATCAATGTTGGAATCGTTTCTCGATGACCTGGTTGTTCAGCTTGTACCCGTTGGCTGCAAATAGTTTCGAATGCAAGAACGGCGACGTGTCATAGATGTCGTGCTCCTTCACCTACACAGACGTGAGCCACCATGATGTACGCAGAAGCTGTCTCTCACCCTTTCTTCGAGTTCGGAGACTTTGATTGTTATCAAGTCCGGTTGCTCGTGCCTCTGGAGCTGGTGGAAACGCGCTTTCTCCTTGACAAGTTGGCCGAGAATGAAGGCGAGTAGTTCCTCGTAGTCCCGAGCTTGGGTGACATACTTTCGGAAGCTCTAACACCAATAGTCAGCTCCTCGAAATGACACCTCACGTCCCACCTACCCTTTCAAGTGTCTTCTTAATAGTGAGTTTCTGGGCGTTAACAAAGCTGCCAACAGCGACAGAAATAGCCAAGTCAATGTCATCGGCGCGAACATATTCCCTGAGACACATCTTGGCACTGGCCTCCGCCATGCGAATCATGCTCTCCAGGTGACGTATGGTGATAGGGTATGAGCCTGTGGCTAAGGACTCCCGTCGGAGATCAACAAAGAGACGTGAAAGCTTTTCCTGGTCCATGTCATACAATTGGGGTCGCACTCTCTCCCGAGCGTACATGATATACTTCCGGAGAACATCCTGGGGTATGAGCTGCTGAACAGTCAGATTCAGTTTCCTCTTCAACTATGGTACAACATACATCAGCATCGAGGGTAGTGCCAACATCCATCTCCTCCTTTTCAGGTGTAAACTTGGGGTGGCTACGTAGATGGCTCCCCACCACAAAGCGTGCAAGGAGTTCATCCTGCACTGGGTCTACTGTATCTTTGACAACGCAGAGCACATCAAACCGCGAGAGGATGGGCTCTGTTAATTCGACATTTTGTTGGAATGGTATCGTAGGGTTGTATCGTCCGCGGATAGGGTTAGCTGCAGCGATGACCGCACACCGGGCACGGAGTGTTGTCACAATGCCAGCCTTGGATATGGAAATAGACTGTTGTTCCATGGCTTCGTGAATAGAGGTTCGATCCGCATCATTCATCTTATCGAATTCGTCAATCAGGCATGTTCCTCTGTCGGCCAGGACGAGCGCTCCGCCTTCGAGTGTCCATTCACGGGTCACCGGGTCTTTTCGAACACTGGCCGTCAAACCCACAGCAGATGCCCCTTGCCCAGTGGCGAAGACAGAACGATGCGCCGTTTTCTCCACGTATTTCAAGAACTGAGACTTTGCTGTGCCAGGGTCGCCAAGGAGGAGGAGATTGATGTCCCCTCGGATAGGATGCTTCCGTTTGACATCCTTGGAAACGCCGCCAAAAAGGGAGAGAGCAATAGCTGTTTTGATGTCTTCATGGCCATATATCGACGGAGCAATGGATTTAACGATCCGTTTGCGAATGCGTTCATCCCGAGCGAGAGTTCGAATCGCTTTTTCATCATCTTCCGTGAGCCTGAACGCAGCAAAAAGGTCCTCCTTTTTATTGATGTGGTTTGCTTCAATGATGGTGGAGAAGACAGGAAAGCCGTTCTTAGAGTTCAATGATGCATCAAAGTTGTTCCGGTATATCCCAGTCACTTCCTACCTCTGACAATGAGACTCGCTTGATTATCGAGAAGTAATAGATACGCACGATTTCATCACCCGGTTTCGCTTGGTCAATCAGATCCCAAAGAAGAATGACTTCACGGTGCCTTGGGAGACGTCCTGGTGGAACAGATCCTGGGGACTCTTGCAAGGTCATTTTTTGGTAGTTGCGATACACTGTCTGGAGGGAACACTCAGTGCAAGAAACGATGACCACCACTCCACTCACCTGCTCAGAGTTGACCGGGAAAGGGCCTTTACTCTCGCAGTTAGGGCAATAACTGATCTTTACTTCCTTGGTTGCATCTTGGTAAAATGGACCCAGAACGGCACCACACTTGCGACAGTCGAATTTCACATACTTCAGTTGAGGAAAGACCCCGGTCCGACGAGTGACAACACCAGAGACTCGAACGAGATTGTTCAGGTTGGAGCGGCGGAGATCACGAAGGGATGAACTGAGCGGAAGATCGGCGATGCGAACATGAACCTCGGAATGAATGCGCTCATAGGATGGATAGTAAACCAGGATTGCATGCAGTGCCACTTCATCAAAAATTGTGATCATTGCTGCCGGAGAGTTGGTGAGGAAGTAAGCAAGGATGGGCTTCGAAATTGCAAGGTGAAGATATGACACTTCCAGTGATTCAGCATTCGCTAGGGGAGGGATGTCAGAATACAGCAAATTCATTGCATGTTCACCCACTCTCTCCAAGGTTGCGGATGCGTTGACCATATACCGAATTACCGTTCTCGTCCACATAAGTCATCAGAAATTGACGGAAATGCTTGACGATTGAACGGCGAACACGATCGTTGGCTATCCACTCGACAATTGACTTTGCCTTGATATCGCTGAGTTGTTCCAAGGGGATCTCCTGTTGAACAAGTCATCAGCATGGGCGGCTGTTCTGTGTGAAGTATGCTCACGTCATCTAGTCCGTCCATATCATCCAAATCCCGGCGCTCATCATACTGGCGGCGAGTACGTCGTTTCATGCGAGCTACGCCGAGGCCCCCATCCAAAGCATCCTCGTCATCCATGTCGTCACTCTCTAGAAATCGAGGTGCACGGCTTCTAACAGCAGCACGTCCTCCCGCTCTACCGCTACGTTCTAGCCGATCTCTTCGATCCATTTTCGCCTCCGCGGCTCTGCGGGCAGCGACAGACATATCCTCAAACTCTGCTTCGTCATCGATATCACGGTCAGAGTAATGATCAAGGAGTTCGTTAGCAGCATAGTCGCTTTCGTGGATCGACGGAAGATGAGCGAGAGAGCCATGATATCTGCGTAGACTTACTCCTGCATGACATCTGCAAAAAGGTCTTCACCCTCGTCATCTTCCTCGTTATCTTCAAGATCCCTCACTGCATCGCGTTCGTCTAGGCTATCATCGGTGTCTGAGAATGGAGCTGGAGGGGACGAGGGGGGTAACGAGGACGAAGACGCGCGCCTCTGAGGTGTGGGCCGTGGAACGGGAGAACTACTGGGTATCCCAGGGGACCTGGCACGCTTATTTCGTCTGGGTGTCTGAGACTGTGATGTATTTGAGAACCAGTGGGTCAAGGACAGGAATCCTGCTCACCATGATGATGGTCAAAAGATAAGAAGCGAACAACGCGTCGCGACGCGTTGATCTGAGTTTGAAAGCGCGTATTGGTTATTTTTCTATCTGTAAAAAAATAACTATTTAAATTTGTAGCTTGACCATGCCAGTTGACTGGCAGACGGCAGTGAGGGAAGAGGAAGAGTATCTGCGCAAGGTGCATCCAACCGCAGATGATATCCCAGGATGCATGTCTCTTCTCGACGGGTTTCTCCTTTGTCATGGCGCGTGTCCAATTGTCGCATCTTTCTGTCGTCTCACATGTCCCGTACAGTCGTCGGATCTCAGGTGAAATCTCTCTACAGACACGGACGGATGTCAGAATGTCTTGACAAAATGGAAGACTTCAAGTTCTGCATGAGTCTCAAGTCGATGGAACCAGTGGCCAAAAGAGACGCCTGGATTCGTCGGCGTGCAGAATGGTGGGCCAACAGACGACTCGGGAAGAGCAGCGAGAACGTCTGGGATGTCAGAAAGTACGCACCCGGCTATTCTTCGTCAACGTCACTGATCATATCGCACAACAATCAGGGAATGCTTGTCAAACTGGCCACCCACCCTTGCTGACGACACTGCACAATCCTCCGATACAATTGCTTAAGCTGTGACAGAATATGATAAGCGGATGTCCCTCATGTTGACGGGAGAATCATGGCACCTTCTGATGTACATCTGCGTCCACCGGTCCATTGACTTGTTGATCTATGTTCATATCCATTCAGTCCACTTATGAAGCACAGCGTTGTCAAATGGTTCGTGGCTTGTTCTCTGTACAGTCTTGCTGTCAATCCTTTTCATCGAAAATTACAGGCAAGAGTAGGTATGGTTTACAAAGACCGGTCGTAATTTGGATCTCACTCTCATCAGCAGTGCTCGATGCATTCTCGTACGTTCAAGTTGGCAGGCCTAGGTTTTTGGTGACTGCCACTCAATAACGCAAAGGACCATATCCCAAAACTCTTTCCCGGCCGCTCTCCTTGACGCACTCGCTGAAATACAATCATCTGGTAAACAGAATGGGTCCACATTCACCTTCTATTATTATCTTGGCCTTTGACTCTGTTTGCGGAAATTTCGCCCTCGCCCTGATACGCTACCTCGTCGAGCACAAGGATCCCACCTTCCAGCAGCTCCGGAGCATCTCATATTATTCGTGGTCTATATTCCACGTGCATTCCTGAGGACTCAGATTCGCCTTTCATCTCCCCTGAGATCTTACGATCCTTGAGAAAGAAGATGGTAACAGAAATGGGAGAAGGATGTTGAAGGTAAGAATGCAGTACACGCCTTTCTCCTGTGGCGTCCTTCAAGTTGTCGTCCCGCTGCGCGCAGCACCAGTGGGTTAGCGTCATGTGATGACGATTGATGTGTCCGCGCACGATTCCCTGGCACTGAACCCCCTAAGTTGTAGATACACACTGGCACTGTATGTAAGGGACTCGCCAGTGTGTACATCATGACCTAGCGGATCAATCCTGCGAACTAGCATGTCGTGAATCACTTGGATCCAAAATCAACCCCCAGATTCCAAGAACTCCTTGGCCACTAGGAAGATCCGTTGCGACTCGCCACGCAGTTCTTTTAATTGGTCGATCAGATTGACGATGACCCAGCTTAAATTCCGGTACTTGCACCATACAAGAGGTAATCACGACCGTTGCGGTTCCCATCGCACCAGTTCGTCTAGTCCTAATGCTGCCGTGAAGTGCCACAGCCTTTCATGCTCACACCGAGCTTTTGGTAACATTGCACCATCATGCAAGTGGTTTGATTGTATTACAAGTATAAAATGTTCAATGCCGACAGCATTCACACGTATCTGACGCATCCGAGTTTTTTATGGTCGGGTGGAGTATTGTATTATATTTAAGTTGCTAAACTCTATGGAAGCGATGTGGGAAGGTGATCACCATTATCGAGGGATTCACCCCCTCGCAGATTGCAAGTGAAAGGAAAAATGACAGCGGTGTGTAAACATCCATTATAAATCAAGACCAAGAACATGACAAAAGGAGCGAATGAAACAAGTGAGGCCGGTACACCCGGCTTACTTATCCTCTGACGAGTGGTCCGAAGGTACCTTAATTCGTGCTTCCTCAGCGTTGAGCAATCCTCCTGCTGCCCAGTCACCGAGGTAGAAGTACACTGCTGGAAGACCAACGAGGAGACCACCGATGATATTTCCGAGATACGCCGCAATCAGAGACCTGTAAACAGACCAGACTGGTTTCATTTCACTTCACCCATCATGATGGATAGCTTACTTCTTGATGTAGTAAGCGGTGGTGAGCTTGAGAAAGTAGTGGGGAGATCAATTCCATGTCCAAAGGTGATATGAAATACTCACATCGGCGTGAAGCATGATGCTCAGCGGTAACGAGAACATGTTTGCGACAACTATGAGAATATTCAGCTGGCTGGGTTGGAAAACCCCGGGTGCACCGACTTACCGTGATCAAAACCACATGCAACGAACACCTAGTTAAACATTGTGATTAACATACAACTCTCCACGTATCCTAACTCACCCAAATCGGAAACCACGTAGCAATAATTTTCGAAAATGTCTCTTTGGCCGCCGTAGATTGCTTTATAACAATGAACAAAAGCGGTCGTATATTTTTGCGTGTGCTTACCCAGACTGCCACACAAACCAACCAGTTACAACCAATTCCCCTAAAAAAGATTTGATACCAAGCAGGGGTTACAGCTTTATCACTGAAACACGTCAACTTTGGGTTCCCATTGCAGGAGTGTGACGAACATACATGGCAAAGCTCTGGATATAACCGAGGTATGGTTGCACAGTAGTAAGACCATCGTCTGTATGCAACCAGGGGTTGAGTGAAGGTCAAGCGTGAATGGATCGTGGACCAACATTTCGCCAGAACTGCCGCAAAGAACAAGCTTCCGACTAGGTTTCCGAAAGTGACTGCATGGAAAACCATCGGCCATTATATCACACTCGCTTGAGAAATGTCATATTACCTATAATCCAGTTAACCGGAATACCCCACCATGGAATTGCACCTTTGATTGCGGCCATCGGAAAGATCTATGATAACTCATGACTTATGGTTCTCAGGGTTATTGGGCAGCTTACCATCAAATTACTCGTCAACAGATCAAACCCTTGTAGTACAATCCTGTAAAGCGTGAGCCAACGTAGATCCGGTACCTCTGAGGCAACCGATCACATTACGAGACCAACGGGAAACACAAATCCGCCCAGAACTTTCACCAGACCGGGATTGCTGGCAGAGATACCTGCCGAGCCACCTGAGATAATGATATCGAACAAACCACCAAATGACAGCATGATGCCAGCCAACACCTGAGACATCTGGGTCACCACATGCAAGATTAAGAGAGGCAAAGGACGTACAGCCTTGAAAAATGTTTTGTCCCAACGAGTGTTGTGTTTTTCCACAGCCATCCGGATGAGGGCGACAGTAGTCTCTGTCGGCTTAAGAGTGGAAGGGACATCCGCCATTTGAAAGTTACAGGTAATTGCAGAGTCTACTTGATACGTGGGGCTAAATGTGCTCCCGCAGGGAGATCTTTATAGGTTTCTTCTCTTTCGCATCGTTACGAAACGGGGTTTGCCACAGCAGGAATTTCTTGAAGTAATAATAGCCATTATTTCGTCTTATGACTATGCCTATTAAGTACAGGCCTGTTCTCGCGGCCGTGTCCAAACGGAAGTAGTGTAAGCAGCCCTATCAGCAGAGCCATCCTCGGAAGTACTTAGAAGCCGTAGAGTGATAGGCTGCCATCTGCCGACATACTGTGTAATCGCGATCAGCTACAAATGCACCATGAGACAGGCCACAAACCTCCGCATGTTTAGTTCCCATAAACCTGGGAACACTGGGAACATCGGGGATGGATCATGATCTGGTCAGTTCCGGGTTATAAGTTTAACTCACTGGACGCACCATTGAACTATCACGTCGCTACATGGCACGCTGATAGTCGAAGCGTGACCGTGGTGGACGGTTACAATGTTTTAAAGGACCTAGGCAGATGTTCCAACACATGGCGACGAATGAAAGATCGGCGGTGGAAAGTTCGGTGTGTGAAAATTGAGACGCCAACTTGTACTTGGCCGCGACACCTATAGCCCAGAAGCCGTCGTACCCATGCTATTCGGCTTAACCCACTCAAGGCGGATTTCTATAGGTTTCTCTTCCGGTTACCAATACACCTTCGGTGAATTGGAAGACGCAGCAGAAAGAACGCGAAGCTTCGAGTCGTTCTGTGACACTTGAGTGCCAGGTCTCGGCTCAGCTCACTCAAGCTTGTGTCAGGTAATACTACTCTATGCAAAATTACAAGGAACTCCGTAGGACCTCGACTCACTCTGATGGGACGAGGCGCAACTCGAGCACCTGTGACCAGTATACAGTGGTGGTGACGGACTCCGAGTGGCGAGCCCATGGACTCATAGGCAATGCAAGCCCCGATGCCAGTGGCGACGTGGCATGTACACGCGCGCACGACCGCAGTTTTACATGCTGAAGGCAGACGATGGACGGTGTCGCTACATACGGATTCACTTCGTCGTTGCCTTGCAGCCCCGCGGGACCATATACGGTGCGGTCCAACTGCCATTGGTTCCATGTTCGACTTACATTGCCTGCAATTTGTCACTCAACGTGAGCATTCTTAAAAGTCATCAGATTAATGACAGACAAAGATAAGGCTGAGAAAGACCAGAAAGGCTAACCTGAAATATTTGTCTATTAACCCGCACCGAGGAGGTCGTCCCATCGTACATACTGGACTGCCCGACAACACGGTCCGTCTGATAGGCCCATCTCCACTTAATCTTCAATTCTCTTTTGCCGCTCTCCAGATTGGTGTGATAGCCTGTGCTACTGTGTTGGCGGCCACTTCCAGGTAACCGCGCTCCACCTCGTCCGTTACCGCTGCCCATACTTTGCGAGCTCGCCACCTATCTGGGTGAAATCTTCGATGACTCTTTTCAATAAACTCCTTGTAATCCTGCGACCGCATATGACCCTCAACGGTCGCAAAGAATGTCTCCACTGCAGACCAGTCGACATCTTCCACTGTCAGGCGTGACGGTGCGTGCAGCACAGGCCAAGGGATATCGTGAAAGGTAATCGATTGTCCAGAGGTAAATTTGGCCGCGTCAAACTCATCGGAGAGCATTCGATAACGTTCTAATGCTCTGTGAATCGTCCATGGTCCAGATTCCCATCGCTGTCTTTGTCGTCGTTGACGGATCTCGCGTTGTCGAGCTTCTTCTTGCCGTGCGAGCCTCTCTGCTTCCTGTTGTGCAAGCCATTTCTCTCGTTCCGCGGCTTCACGCTGTTGCCTTAGTCGCTGCTCTTCTTCTTTTCGTCGTCTCTCGGCTTTGGCAAGTCGCTCCTGCTCCTCAGCACGCTCACGAATCTCCCTTTGTTTGCGTTGTGCTTCCCATATCGGCCGGTCTTTCTCAAGTTCGCGAAGCTTGCGAATAGATTCGGCAATCTCAGCTTCATGCGAGGGACCGGCCTCCGAGGGCGTTTCTCCCGGGCCATCATTACTTTGGGAGTGTGCTTCTGTGGTACCGGCTCTTTCTCTTTCTTCGTCTTCATCCACTTCATCCACTGATTCTATAGTTGTGTCAGCATACACTCGAGGTGTCGAACGTAGAAATAGACCTGGAGGTGCGAAAGTACAACGCAAAGTTTCGGCAAAATTCGATTGAAGTTGATCAAGGTTCGCATACTTGCGTAACCTATGTAACCGCTTCTTCTCATGCCGGGCACGACTCCCGCCCCTGCGGGTCTTTGGAGATGAGGTTCGAGCTCGCTTGTGTTCACGCGGAGACCGATCACATAGCATCTGATCACTGTCATTATCAGATTCCGGGTATGAGTTGTCTAGAATCCATGTAAGAATGGTTGATGATAGCATAGCGGCAAAAACCCACCTTTTCGTTTGGAGGTTTCTTCGGTTGGCCATGGGGTACTTTGAGAAGGCTCGGTGCCGTCACTGTCAACTCGCATAGAGAAACTGCCCTCTGCATGGACAGTGGTTTCTTGCTTTTCGTAGGCCGTCCTATTCTTTGCCCACCTTTGAAGTCGTGCCTTCTTGATCTTCTCTCTGCTATTCGGATGGGATCTTCGATTGGACCTCGGTTTTTGCGAAAAGGATTCATCTATCATCATTTTTTCGACTTCGTCCTCGTCGGATTCGTCCGCTTCATCTGGGGAACGAGGCCGAGTTTTCTTCTGTGCAGCTGGTTCGCTCGCCTCCGGAGATGACCAGCGTGATCGTTTGCCTGAATTGAGCTCTGCGGCCACGAAGTCTTGGTTTGACAGCTCAATCCAAGTGACGGTGGAGTATTTGGGCCAAGGGTACACGACGCAGTGATATCTAGGGTCAAGTTTGTATATTTCCCACTGCTCCTGGTAGCAGTAGATCTTTTTACTGGGGAGCTCGATGTGTGAATGCCACGGATGGTCCAGCTGTCTATGATGCTTACCCGCATATCTCAATGGCGCGTGGCCAGACGCCTTCGTTTTGCGCGCCCTCCTGGAGACACGCCCGTGGCACGAAGCGCCAAAAACCCGCGCCATTTGAGGTAGTTTCGATGACGACACGTTTGGGCGGCACAAGATTCCCCGTATTGTTGACCTTGTTGCTGCTGGGCTCCTCTGCAAGCGCGGTCTTCGGATCGAAGGAAGCAAAGGAGAGTCTGGAGTCTGGGAAGCGTAAGAGACGAGAGGGTTGGGAAGGATCGAGTAGACCGGGTTGTGTACCGCAAAGAGTAGGTAAGTTTGAATGCTGAAATGAATGAGTTCCATTTGGTGGTGGGCATGGAGCAGGGCAGATCATCCCTTCGTAGTAGTGGACCACTGCAAGACGCGTCAAGCACGTGCCAAATTCACAGAGGCCGCTTGAATAACCGAGTAATGAAGTCGTGCCAGACAGCGACTCTTGAAAAAGCTGTTCCACGCGTAGAGGCGAGAGCCTATTAGAATAGAATGCGAGCCTCCTTGACCTGGAGTATAACGGTGAACTAGCCAGAGGCGCAGCACTCGACTATCGCTGCCTAACTCAGTAATCAGTTCCTTGCTTCTGACGCATATTGACTGGTCTGCCCAGGCTCATGCATCTTCTCACAACAACTACTAGCTTTCGTTTTACCCCGGGCTATCCAGAATCATGACTACCCTAAGAAACTTTCAATCGGAAATCGAAGAAATTCACGCTCGCGAACGTGCTAAGCAGCGCACGCTGCCCGTCCGTCTGCTACCTTCGCACGATAAGCAACGACGTGAAGCCCAGGCACCCGGCATATCGGACGCAGGTAGTGCTGACCAGTCCGATTCGCATGCATCCGAACAGGAGCAGCGAATTCTGGTGAGTCCTAGCTCAGCGCTCAGCCACTGCCATCTGACCACCGCATTCTTTTCTCTCTAGGCTCTACTTGTTGCGCACAGCTATGAGCAGGCGCAAAATGCGCTGGCTTCACTTTTGACCCAATTCCAGGGGGAATACATTTTTCGGATCGGTCTCCGCCCGCCACTCGATCTACTCTTTAATGGTGAACAGATCAATGCTGCCCCGGGTTGGACTGGTATTTTCCGAACTCAAGAAGAGGTGGACATACTTGCAGATGAACTCTCCAAGGCCCAAGATGATATCGGAGGTAAAGTATGGCCCCTGTCACCGCTTTGTCGCCACTCTCGAACTAATCTCGAATACATGATTAGGCCTCAGTACTGTTCCGCATTGAAGGCTCACATCCTCGAGTCACTCTCCTACTACGTCTACCATCCCCGAATGTCGCTATGATCCCTGAAGTTCGTTGCGCCGTAGTTGGCAATGTCGACTCGGGCAAGTCTACCACGCTTGGCGTGCTAACCCGAGGTAGTTCCAATGCACTCCATTTTCTCATTTCCCTCGAACCATGTTTATAGGCGCTCTCGACGATGGAAGGGGCAGAGCCCGAGTGACACTATTCCGCCACAAACATGAGATAGAGACCGGTCGGACTTCTAGTGTTGGCATGGAGGTCAGTGTCGCTCAAGGCTGTATCGGTCCTCGCTAAAAAGCTTGACGTAGATTCTCGGATTCTCGTTGTCTGGCATCCCAATCTTACCTGATGCAACAGGCCCTCACGATGCGGGAGGTGCGCGGCGTGACAAGCTTGGATGGGATGAAATTTCCGCTCGTTCAGCAAAGATTGTCTCGTTTAGTGGTATGTGATTTGTTTCTCATCCACCTCCATCCATCTATAGCAGTCCCACAGATCTGGCTGGCCACGAGCGGTATCTAAAGACGACGCTTTACGGCCTGACTTCCGGTGCTCCTTCCTGTGTCATGCTGATGATCGGCGCAAATGCGGGCCTCATTGGGATGGCCAAGGAGCATCTAGCAATAGCACTAGCACTCAATGTTCCTATCGTTGTTTGCATCACAAAGGTGAGAAACTCAGTAACGCCACACTTGCGTAATGCTAAAATCCCGCGAGATTGATATGACTCCCCCTAACATCCTTGCTGAGACCACCAAACAAGTTGTAAAGATTCTGAGGAGCCCTGGATGCAGGTGAGCCTTCCTATCACCTCGTGCATCATAATCTTGAAAATTTACAGGAAGACCCCAGTGTTCGTGAACTCAATGGAGATGGTGGTCGAACTAACGGGCACTTTTTCAGATCGCAAGTTAGTGCTAATGCTATCACATCTGCGTTCGCTGACCTTCCTTTTAGATTATGCCCTATATTTCGAATTTCCAACGTTACTGGGGATGGTCTCACCCACGTCGGTCGAGTCTTCTCTCTTGTTTCTCTTGGCTCATTCATACTATAGCTTCGCGCATTTCTGAACCTCCTACCCCCTTCAGATACTAATCGCGAGGTCTTTGCAATTGATCAACCTCTGGAGGTGTTTTTTTTTTTGGCTCGTCCGCGATATATGGTTGACGTGGCATAGTATTCGGTGACCGAAGTGTGGTCCGTCCCCTACGTCGGCACAGTGGTCAATGGTATATTGAACAGTGGCAGGGTGAAGACGGGTGATCTGATCTTGTTCGGACCTGATTCAAACGGCCACTTTCAGCAAACTGCTATTCGTAGCATGCAGAGAAAACGGTTCGTAGTCCTGATCCATGTTGACTGAAGGGTCTGACGATGTGGAATAGAGTGGATGTAGCTTCAGCCGAAGCTGGTCAATGTGTGGCGTTGGCACTAAAGCGAGTCAAGCGTGCAGCAATCAGGAAAGGGATGGTTATTGTACATAAATCCGACAACCCACCGAAAGGTACAAATGAACGTTGCTCTCCACAGCGTAGAGCTAACTCCTTGAAGCTACTCTTCGGTTTGAAGGACAGGTGCTCATTCTATAGTAAGGCCCAGCATAGTTTGCGTTGATGCGTTGATGATAAATATATGCAGCCACAACACTACTATGCAGCGAAATTATCAAGTGCGTACATCACCTTTCGTTGCAGTGATGTCAATTGACCCCATCATGTCAGGCCATGCTTCACTGTGGAGTGAGTCGACTAGCCTGTGTGTCCAACCCCAATCAACTGACCCGAGACTGGCAGGCTATACGGCAGACTGTCCGGATTATATCTATGGATCATCCACAGGGAGTGCTGCGCACGGGAGATCGCGCGACGGTACAATTCGAATTCATCTCACATCCGGAGTTCATCAAGGTGGGGATGAAACTACTCTTTAGAGAAGGAAAGACAAAGGTTGGCAAAAGACCTGAAACCAGGGCATGCATTCCCACTTACAGGCTATTATAGGGCCTTGGAGTCATCACTCGACTGTTGTAATGTAGCAGGGGCATAAGCTACGAGAGGTTATGTCAACTAATGATCTTGTCAAGTTTCTAGTGGTACAGTAGGTGTATCAATAGATGACGTCATGTAAGCTACTTTGAGTTGGAATGTTTATTTATGTATGTGGATAATAGTTCTGATGTCTTCAACAATATCATATCAACCAGTCCCTACTCCGCCCGCAGCTGCTCAACAGACCACTCGCTCGTTCCCTCGCAAATATCTTCTTTTTTTTCTTCTCTGTGCCACCACCTTCACTGTATATAAATTCTACCAGTATCATCTCACCCACGTCATTAATCAACCGGTGACCCCCTTCCTATCGTCGAGTGCACCCATTACGATACCGACAGCACCATCGCCCACGGAAATGCTTGGAAAATACAGCGTTGGCTAGTAAGCGTCCATACCCTGTTCGCCATATTCACTTGTGCTCACCCACGCGATAGCTTTGTTAACTGGTAGGTCACTTCAGTCGTCCGATGCTCCGCATTCATCTCCCGCAGGGGCATCTATGCGCGCAAATTTCCGCCATCTCTCATTCCTGTGCACGATTTGACGTGCGTTTCGATCCTCTAAGCGCTGTCATAACAATCTCATATCACCTAGACATATTCTATACGCTTTCGCGAACGTGAGAGCTGACACTGGCGAGGTATTCTTGTCCGATGTTTGGGCGGACAAAGATATACACTACCCCGGTGATTCCTGGAACGACCCCGGGCACAATCTCTATGGCAACTTCAAAGCCATCTATAAACTCAAGCAGCAGAATAGACACCTCAAGGTTCTCCTCTCTATCGGAGGTTGGACTTACTCTCCTTCTTTCCACCCTGTCGTCGTCCATCCACAGGGACGCCACAATTTTGTACAGTCTGCAGTCAGACTTTTGGAGGACTACGGTCTAGACGGCCTTGACGTCGATTACGAATACCCGTCTAATCATGAACAAGCGGTCGGTTATCGTGAGCTTTTGAAGGAGCTCCGGTTTGCCTTGGATCAACATGCACATAACAAACGCATCCACCATAAATTCTTACTGACTGTGAGTACAGACTCGGCAAAGAAACAACTCTGACTGACAGCCTCCAGATCGCTGCACCATGTGGACCAGATAACTACAGGAAATTGGATATTCGTGGGATGGATCCCTATCTCGACTTCTGGAACCTGATGACATACGACTTTTGCAAGTCATCGCTCATTGTTGAGAATAGTCATTGACACTTGCATCAGCTGGATCTTGGGACACGGTCGCCAATCATCAAGCCAATGTGTATGGACCCCCGATTAACGCTTCAGATGCTGTCCATTGGTATAACTCCAACGGTGTTTCGAGATCGAAGCTAGTTTTGGGGATTCCGCTCTATGGTAGGAGCTTTGCAAATACCGCTGGTCCTGGAACCCCCTTCTCCGGTCTTGGCCCTGGGAGTTGGGAGCAGGGAGTGTATGACTATCGTGCTCTTCCCATTCCGGGGTCCTACGTTTTTCAGGACGACCAGAGGATTGCAAGCTGGTCGTATGACTATCAGACAAGGGAGATGATCAGTTTCGACAACGAGCATATCGGCGCGATGAAGGGCCGGTGGATCCGTGAGCAGGGGTTAGGTGGCAGTATGTTCTGGGAGCTCAGCGGTGACAAGGGCAGTTACAGGGAAGGTATGGAAGGAGGACCGGGAAAAGACCCGATCCCTGGACAGAGTTTGGTGAGGATCGTGAAGGATGCGATGGGCCCACTGGATCATAGCCCGAACTGGCTGGGCTATGAACGCAGCCAGTTTGACAACCTGCGGAATGGCACAATCTAGTGCTCAGACACATCGAAACAATACGCACGGGACATTTAGCATTGAGCAGCACACGGACAAGGAAGAGTACTAAGATTTGTAGCTATCATTATGGAATGCCCAGCTTGTGGAGGGGTAACGTCAACGGATCATAAAGCAAGTTTGAAAGTGTTCAAGCAGGCTACGCTTTGGGCCAGCACAGTTTTGAAAAAAAAAAGAAAAGAAAAAACACCATCTTCAACTCTGGCTATAAGCCTCCGCTGGCACCTTTGCCAGACGCCCACACTGCAGCCTCTAGATAAAATTGTTGTCTATCGCTTCACCCATAGACGAGAAACAAACATACCATTACCATCATAATCTACGATACCCATCGATTCTTTGTCTGGACCCTTTTCAATGTCGCCCGCCCTCACGAATGAATCAGCCGATGCTGATCTCGCATCAATCCTCGAATCGCTTCGTTCTGCGCCCACGGCACCAGGTAAGGTTCGTTCAGATGAAGTGTGAAATGCGAGAGCAACTCACTTTGCACAGATGCTAAAGCAGCGGCCGATAAACTTGCACTTGCTGCCTCAAAGACTGGGGTAGAGACCCTCATGTGTGTCACTTGTCCTGATTGCAAGCTGCCAGGCTAACTGAATCAACTAGCGATCAAAATGTTATTTCCACTTTGCACGCCTTTGCACTCAATAAGAAATCTGGCTACGAGCGAGAGTCCGCAGCGATTGGATTCCAGTCACTATCCACTGTCCTCGGAGCATCCAGCGCACCGTTCTTACTCTCTAGTCTTCCCATCTTGTTCGACCTCTATTCTGATAAGGGAGACGTGGTACGAGTTGCTGCTACCGCCGCGACCAAGGCCATATTGCAGCTTTTCCCCCCAGAGGCAACGAGGATCATATTTAAAAGTCTGCAGGATGTCCTGGAGAAGGGAAAATGGCAAACAAAGGTGGGCGTGCTAGACGCGCTGACAAGCTTTGTGGCAACTGCCAAAGAATCCATGACTGATGAGTTGGGGTATATACTCCCCAAAGTCGAGCTTGCAATGCACGACACCAAGAAAGAGGTACCTGTCAAAGTAGCGTTCTATGATGACAATACGGTCTGACGGTATGCTAGGTTGCCAGTTCGGCTGTCAAGTGCGCTACATCACTCTGCAACACACTTGCGAACCCGGACTTGGCCCCTCATATTCCTGCGCTGGTCAAATGCATGTCTAATCCCGATACGGTACCCGCATGCATCAAGGCACTGTCGTCGACAACCTTTGTTGCCGAGGTGACTGCGCCCGCTCTTGCAGTCCTCGTGCCGTTGCTTACGCGAGCGCTGAACGACCGGAGTATGGAGGTTCAGCGGCGCACGGTGGTAGTCATTGACAACCTCGTGAAGCTCGTGAGAAACCCGCAGGTCGCTGCACGGTATCTAAGCCCTTTGGTAGACGGCGTGAAAAAAATTGCGGACAGCGCTGCATTCCCCGAGGTCAGAAATTGAATTTGAAGAATGACACCTCGCGTACCTTCTTACTGGTTGGCTCTGTAGGTCCGTGCCTTTGCGGAGACTGCATTGAACACGCTGTTGAAGTCAGGAGCATCATCCAGTGGTACTGCCCCTTCGCGAGATTTAGATGCTGAGATAGCCGAGATATTCAAGATCCTGCTTACTCTACTGGATGGGAGCCTTGTAGTGCAGTCTGCGGCAGAGCCCAACCAACCTTTGGCGGCGAGGCATCCCTTACTGACATCGTCTCTTCAATTCCAGGCATCCATGATAGCAGATCTAGTCTATCAGAAACGGTTTCACGATAAGTCCCAATGGAATAGATGTGTTGGGCTGTACATGAAGCCGTGGCTAGGAGAAGATGAAGCAACAAAACTGGCTGAGCGGGTTCGCTCACATTTGCACGCCGTCGAGCAAGTAGGTTTACTATCGTTGCTTCACTGTCATTGCCGTTAACCGACCTTGCTTCCAGGCAAAACATGAGGCAGTGACAAGTGGATCCGACGAAGAATGCGAATTGCTGTGTGATACGCTCTTTTCGCTTGCGTACGGTGCACTCTTGCTTCTCTCACACACGACCCTCCGTCTTTTCCGTGGGCGAAGATATGGTATCCTGGGCGCGAACGGATCAGGGAAGTCGACGCTCATGCGTCAGCTACGTGATGGGAAGGTGGAGAATTTTCCATCACCGGATCAAGTGCGTTGCGTTATGGTGGAGCATTCGCTCCAAGGTGAAGACACCTCCCTGTCCGTTCTGGACTTTGTAGCTTCGGGTAGGTCGTTCGCTATGTATCGCTCAAAGTATTGGCTAACTCGTCCAGACAAATCCCTCAAGGACGTGTCAAGGTCGAAGATCAGGGGTCAGCTTCTCGAGGTTGGCTTCGATGATGCTAGGCAGGCCGATGTCGTCGGCGGACTTTCAGGGGGTTGGAAAATGAAACTGGAGCTGGCGCGCGCGATGCTGTACAATGCTGACTTGCTTCTTCTCGACGAGGTCCGTGACTGTTTTTTAATTAATATTTTGTTCTTGGGCTGATGCAGACGGTTAACATTGCAAATAGCCCACGAACCATGTACGTGGTCTTGCGTTATCTCGGTCCTTTCCCCGTTTAATGTGCTCTCCGATCTATAGCTCGATCGCGCTTCTGTGCTTTGGCTAGAACAATGGCTTATTTCTCAAAGGAATGTGACATGTCTCATTGTCAGTCACGACTCGGGGTGATTATTGATCATCATGTGCTGCTGAGGAGACATTGATGAGTGCTCCTAGATTTCTGGATAACGTCACGACGGACATAATTCACTACGAATCCAAGAAGGTGCTTTGCTCCGCTCTGATTCACCGTCGGTGAACTAACGTGGCTCGTCTCAGCTCATCTACTATCCTGGGAACCTCTCGGCATTTGTAGCAAAACACCCCGAAGCTAGGTCGTACTACACTCTTGAGGCCACCTCCGTTAAATTCGCATTCCCTCCCCCTGGTTCCTTGATGGGTGTAAGAAGCAACACACGTGCCATCCTCAAGATGTCGAACTGTACGTTCACTTACCCTGGGCGGTCGACGCCGAGTCTGCATAACGTCAGTTGTGCGTTATCTCTCTCAAGGTAAGCTTTCATTTCCGCCACTGTTGCTCTACCTACCACGAGCGACTCCCTTTCCCCTTTCAGCCGGGTCGGCATCATCGGGCCTAATGGTGCTGGCAAGTCAACTTTAATCAAGTTATTGACTGTACGTGAATGTGCACGCGTAAATGATATTGCCTTGTAAACGGTCTCCTATCTATCTATTCAGGGAGAGACAGTCCCTCAACAAGGCACGGTCTACAAGCATCCAGCACTACGTGTAGGTTACGTATCGCAGCATGCAACCCATCACATTGGTGAGTTCTTCTGACGTTCTTCAGCCCAATGAATTAATTACGAGACACCGAAATAGAGCGTCATCTCGAGAAAACGCCCATCGGTTACATACAGTGGCGTTTCCAGGATGGTCATGATCGTAGGTGGCAACCTAATTTGATCGGTCAAGGTACTGACGAAACGACTTTGCCACGTCATCAGGTGAAATTCTGGAGAAAGTGACCCGTGCGTTGACGGATGAGGAGAAGGTCCTCTTTGAACAAGAATGGGTTGGGAGAGACGGAACTAAGCGCAAACTAGAGGTCTGATTGGGCAGTGTGACTGTGAGGTATGGTCAGCTGACTAGGTCGTATAGCTTGTTATGGGGCGTCAAAAGCTCAAAAAGTCGTTCCAGTACGAGATCAAGTGGCGCGGACTAGATCACAAATGGAACACCTGGGTTCCGCGAGACGAGCTTCTCGCCAAAGGGTATGGGAAGGTGGTGCAACAATTTGATGATCTTGAATCATCCAGAGAAGGCGCTGGTGCGAGAGAAACGCGTGCAGAGCTGATTCGGAAACATTTGGAAGATATCGGACTGGATGGAGATATCGCTCAGTACAATGAGATATCAGGGCTTTCCGGAGGTAAGACGTGTCACGATCGTGATGCCAATTCGGCTGACAGTTCTGTTCAAGGTCAAAAAATCAAGCTCGTGATTGGGGCCTGTCTTTGGAACAATCCCCAGGTGTGTAGCGAAACATTGGTACAGAGCCGTCTCTAAGGATTCTATGTAGATTTGCGTGCTCGACGAGCCCAGCAACTTTTTGGATCGTGAGGCCTTGGGTGGGCTTGCGGCTGCAATCAAGAATTGGAGTGGAGCTGTCGTATGTTTTCCATTATTTACTGCGCAGACCCCGATCCGAAGTGGCGTACGCAGGTGATCATATCCCACAACCACGAGTTTGTCACCTCCCTATGTGCGTTACTACGTTGGAAGGCGGGCGTTTTTACATCGTCGTTCATTTGACCTACTCAGGCACTGAAATCTGGGAAATTGAGGCAGGGCGCATGACACACAAAGGGAAAACGGCCGTGATTGAAGACCTCCTGGGTGATACGAAATCACCGAGGGGAAGTGGAGGCAATACTCCTGTTCGCTCACGAGTGGCGAGCCCGGTTGTATCGAATGCTGCGACGCCTGTGGTGAGCGGTGCAGAAGAAGGGGCTGCTGCGGTCACTGCCGGTGTTGGGAAAAAGAAGAAGAAGAAAGTGACTCGCAACCAACTTAAAGCACAGGAGGAGAGAAGGAGGCTGAGGAAGCTGGCGTGGCTTACCCACGGAGGACCTAAGCCGGAAGATACGGAGAGCGATGATGATCCTTGAGAGTACTAGAATTGCAGTGGTGACTGGGGGGCTCCCTCGTTCGCATTTACCCGGCGACGATCCAAGATTACCTTTTTCGGTAAGAAACATGAAATTTTTTGCTCCCGCTGTATCCACATGCGGTCGGGATCACTGAATCAAGTGATGAACTTGGTTGGATTTGGCCGGTCAGGGTGCGACCAAAGAATGCGAACGCAACTTGCCCGCCTCCTTCTCGAGGCTGCGGTTATGGCGCATTTGGCGATTGGTGACAAGTGGGCCGCTCAGTCTCCCTTGCCATCCGTGATCAGCGGATGCGGCTCTCACGACAGTAAATCCTTTCGTTCTCCAGAGCGGCTCTTGCTAGGTCGATGATGCCCATGATCGCCACAAATTCATTTCCAGCTGCCACACAGGGACGATCGTACGTTTATCCCTCTCCACTGACCCTCCTCGATCAATCGAATGTAGAACCAAAAAAAAAAAGCCTTTTTCATTTACAGGATTGCCAAGTTGTTTGCTGTATTTACCCCTTTTTTGGCCTCTGACTTAGCTTACTTAAATGAACGCGAATGCGAACGGATGGGGCTAACGAAACCCAGATCAAGTACGTAGGTACAGGAGAAACGCGGCCACTCCCACAGGTAGCCATGTCAACGTACGAGTTGGGATTGTTGGGCCCCGTCGAGCGAAGACGTGAGCGTGTTCGAACGCCACATAACCCCCCTTGGGATACTTTAGGGAGGGGGGGGGAGGCTGGGGCGCTTCATGGGCGCAGTCCATCAACTGCGCAATCCCCCCTCACCGACCGCCCGTGGGCTATTCTTGTCCCGGCCCCTCGCGTTTTACAAAAGACATTCTGGACGTCGAAGACGCACGAGAAAAAAAGAAGGCTAGCCTGAAACTCATCGGGTATCTGACCGATTCCCGTGTTGATCCATCTCCGTATCACACGCACTCTCACGCACTGTACACCACACCTTCGAGATTTAGGTTCACAGATATGCTACTGCCAAAAGGGTACGCCCCCCATCACCGTTCGTCGTGCTGGATAGCTTCTAAGTGGGTATCTTATCCAATGAACCGCGGAACTCCGCTGACATATTTTCCTGATGGCATATACGTATCCGCTTGATCTAGAACAGAGAAAAAGAAAAAGAAAAAACAGGCGCATCAAAAGTACATAAGGCGCTACGGTCATATTGAAGACAGTATTTAGTACAAAAAAAGACAAACAGATGGGATTCCGTCGATGATGCGTTAATGTATGTATGGAATATGTACAATATTAAGGGCACGTGTAAGTTAGAGACATGATAATGAATGATCGTTGTCCTGGTGAATATTGAGATGCAAAGATTCCAAAGAGTGACATGAATTGTACACGGGAATGAATCTAGGAAGAGATGAAATCAAGATGTCAAAACGATCGAGATCAGTATCGACCCGATGAAGGCCACTTGCGAGAATCATCCTCGCGACGGGTCTGTGCAGGTGCCCGAGTGTCAGGGCCTACTACAGGGCGGGAGTCCGAGCGTTGGACAAAACTGGAAGCAGGGAGCGTGGTTGGGCTCAGACTACCGCCGTATGAAGAGTGTGCAACGTCGTCAGGCTGAGACGACATCGAAAAAGACCCGCTGGTCGCAGTAGTAGCGGCCTGGCGACTGGTCTGCCGCATTGATTGCCTCTTATTTTGAAACCTGTTTCGCGCGTCAGTTCTGTCAGCGTAAAGATCACGGGCAGCGTACCATATCTGAACGCTTCGAGCGGACATGTCGAGCTTTCGCGCCAACTCGGCTCGCTCCTCGGTGGAAGGGAACGCTGTGCGAGCATAGGTCTCGTTCAAGACCTTGAGCTGGGCAGCATCGGCCCTCTTGCGCTTCTTCTTGATGACGGGTTCTTCGGTGACCAGCACCGAAGCAGGTTCTTGCGTAAGTACACTGTTGGTCACTTGACCCCTGGCATAGGGAGAGGGGCCATGGGTCTCGACATGTGCGGGGACACCCCGTTCGGGTGGATATACACTGCCCATTGACAATTGATGGATGGAAGGGTGTTGGGAGGGATAACTGCGTGGATCTGGCACGGGAGGGTAAGAATAAGAGGTATGAGGCTGAAACTGGGTGTATTCGGGAGGGTAGGTTGCAGTGGGGGAGCGAATGTCATAGTTGGAGAGGTGGGGGCCAACCGAACCATAACCGGTGCCTTGCCAGCGGTCGTCTCTAACCTGAGTAGGAGGGACGCTGAGAGGAGGAAGTTTGCGAGAGGCTTGGGGGTCTGCGGGGATGGCGGTTGAATTGCGGGAAGGGTATGCCGAGTAGGGGGGTTGTTGGTATCTTGAGTCGTAGTGCTCATGATAGGTAGAGGAATGTTGAGGAGGAGCAGTTGCTAGTTGAGGATGAGAACAAGGAAGGAAGAGAGAAGGGAGAGGACGGACGGGTTGCGGAAGGCGGCCATTGATTGTAAGTGGGCTGGATGTGTTCGGTTTTTGGAGGAGATGAACGAGGCTGCGGATATGGATTAGAATAGTCTGCGGGCCCTGTAGGCGAGAGCCAACAAGTTGAGCATATTGGATGAACACTATGTAAAAAAACAGACCTGGAGAACGTGAGGTTGGAAATGCTGAAGAAAGAGGAGGGAGCACAGTTCGCCCACCCTGTCCCGTCTGAAAAAAACCACTGCTTTGCGAATCCCCTCCAGGAGGGCTTCTACGCGTTTTGGAACCAGGAGCGTACATACGATCGTCCCTCGGGCTGGTCATAGTAAGTTAAGGAGATAGGCAAAAGGGGAAGGAAAGAATATTATGGTTCAATGAAAGAAGAAAATTTGGGTTTATAAGAATGAAGAGACACACGGGGAGGGGGAGGGGGAGGGTGGTAATGAACGGGTGAGGCAGAGGCGATGAGTCGGAGAAAGTAATCAGGGGCGTTGGATGAACGAGGAGAACATGAAGACCGGGCACGAGGTGTTGGTGGATAGCAGCAGGGTAAGGGCGAGGAAAACTGGACACGAGTGCGATCGAATAAATGGGTCGGCGGTCAGATCAGAAACGAGATCCATCGTGTATGTAAACGTTGGAAAAAGAATGCATTTCTTCGCGGTGAATTATTATTATTATATTTATTATTATTCACTTATCTTCCTTATCCCGATTGGGCCATCTCCGACCACCGTCCTTCCCGACACCGATGCCATCCCCCCGCCCCCCCTTAAATATCGCGGGCGACGCGTTCGTCCTCCACAGCGGTTTCTATGACCTCCTCGCCTTGACCCCATCCCGCCTCTTTCAGTGGGGCCCCCCCCTGAGAAAGACCTCCCGCGTCTCAAAGGACATGGTCTCCAGCCCCACTGGCTTTGTGTGCGTCCGGGATCGATCCCAATCGCCCTTTGATAACACCCTCCTCCAGCCACCTCGTGCACGCCTCTGATGCCGACCAGGCAGAGGCTCTTCTCACTCGATGGGGCCCAGACGGGCTCGGGAAGCTCGGAGGTCTGCTTCTCTCTCCTCCTCCTTCTCTCCTTCTTCACCCCTCCAACTCCAGATCCGCGGTGGGCTACGCCAATCAAATCCCGTGTGAGACTGACCAACAGGGCAAAAGCTATCAACGAGGTTGTCAACGCCTTAAAGCCCTCGGCGACTAGCGCCCCTGATGGCCAATCGCCGCCGCTGCGGGTAGTAAACGGGCTGAGCACGCCCACTTCGTCGACCTTGACTACAGCCGCACAGGAAAATATCCCTCTCTCTTCTCTCGTCGACGGCCTCCCAGGGCGCCCTGGTAACTCCACCATCCGCTGGACAGGTGGTCTCATCCCACACCCAGAGGTAGGCGAGCACGAGGATGGCCTCCCCGTAGATTCCAGAACTCTTCTACCTTCTTTAGTCCTCTCACAGAGAAGGCCGATCACCCCATCCCTCGCTACCCTCGAAAAGGCTGTGTCTGCTCGGATCTACTTTGAGAATCTGTATTTTCCTCTTCTTCGGCAGCCTCCGTCTCGAGAACAGAGGAGGGTCGCCATGGAGAGAGACATGATCGCCATGAACCTCTCCGATGAACAGAAAGCCCAACTGCGCGCTCGTTGGCGGCAAAACGAAACAGATTATCTGCGTGACCGTCGCAGGAAAGTTGACGTGACTGCCTTCATCAAACTAAAGACTATCGGTCATGGTTCGTCTTATCGATGAATTTCATATCATCACCAAATTTCCATTCATCTTAACCCCACAGGTGCTTTTGGCGTCGTGTCGCTCGTTAAAGAACGAGATACCGGTCAGCTGTTCGCGATGAAGCAGGTATTTTTGTCTGTTCTCATTTCATATATGCCAAATGTATTTATCCACCGTTTCATTTCACAATTTGACAACAGTTACGCAAAACGGACATGTTACGGAAAGGGCAGGAAGGTCACGTCCGTGCCGAACGCGAGGTTCTCAAATCCGCATCTTTGGTTTCCTCTCCAGGTGCAGCGGAGTGGATTGTCAAGTTGCACTACAGCTTCCAGGACCGTGACAACCTCTATCTGGTCAGTAGTTCTATCACCACTACACAGTGTACACTGCCCAGTCCGGAACAATTCACTAATTCATTTCCTCTTCATTAAAATATATATAGGTACTCGAGTACATGGGAGGTGGAGATCTCCTCAATCTTTTGATAGAAAGAGACGTTTTCGAGGAAGATTTTACCCGATTTTATGTTTCCGAGGTTTGTCTTTCCCTTTCCACATGCCGTTCCCGGTGGAGCGCGTTATTCCCAGATGGTCCTCGCTATCGAGTCATGTCACAAACTTGGCTTTATTCATCGTGATATTAAACCTGATGTGAGCCTTTTCAATTCTTGCAAATTAAGGTCCCTTTTTTGATGAACGGATATCTTTACTCATTCTGATAGAACTTTTTGTTTGATCCGGAGGGACACATACGACTCAGTGATTTCGGGCTCGCGTTAGTACCGACCAAACTAAACGGGGACCTGACTCCCCATTATTGGGTCCAGCGCTAACCTGCCAACGTTTACAGCACCGATCTTCACTGGGCACATGACACGTCATGTAACCCACTCTTCATTTTCCCATGATAAGCCTATAATTGACCTCTTCGGAACAGATTACGAACAGCAACGACGGCAACTATTGCACAAACACGGAATAGACCTTGACGATGGAAATGGCCTCATGGACGGAACTAGGACAAGGCGCATGGACAAGAAAGACATCGAACTGCTCCTGGGAGACGGTGATGGCCAGGCCGGTATCTTCACCTGGCGCGAAAAGAATCGCAAGAAGGTGCGATGATTCCCATACTTTCTTCCATCTCCGCGCTATCGTAGACCCTCACATTCGCGTCACATTGCAGCTAGCGTATTCCGTGTAAGCTTTTCTCCTCCCGTCCAAGCTTGGCTTGAAGACGTTTTTTGACGCTTCCATTCCGACCCAAAGATGCGGTACCAACTCGTACAGTAAGATGTTTTGCCTTTATCCTTTGAATGACGCCTCCATTTTTCGTCGTCAGTGTCCCCCGAAGTTATCAGAGGTAACGGCTACTCTTTTTCATGTGACTGGTGGAGTTTGGGCGTAATCATGTTCGAATGCTTGTACGGGTAAGGAATCGGTAGGTTGTGGTTCCGTTCGCGTCGCTCATCGTATGTTGGTACATAGACACCCTCCGTTCATTAGCAATTCCGTAGGTGTCGCCTGTATTTGGCATCACTAAGCATAAGATTAGACACAGGCTGACGAGAACCATTTTTTTCCAGCGGCATGTGACTCGCCAGAAAATCCTCAACTGGAGGCAGTCGCTCAAGTTCCCCTCCCGGCCTCATGTTTCGCATGAGGGTGTCAACTTGATGGAAGTACTACTCTGCGAACCAGAAGACCGTCTTGGTAGCCAGGCGTCCGCATCGGTTTTTCGCCCAGATGCCCTCGCAATTCAGGCGCGCCGCAGCAGCTTCATTATACCCGCTTCTCGAACAAGTGATGGGGCAGAAATGATCAAGGCGTGTCTTCTCCACGCCGCTCCGTCTACGTGCTGATGGTACTGAGGATAACAGGCCCACCCGTGGTTCAGAGGCATCGACTGGGACAATATTCACAGATATCCCGCACCGTACCGCCCTGAGCTAACAAATCCTGGAGACACAAGACATTTTGACGCTGACATCCCCCCTGAGGCATGCATGCATTCATTTCTAAGTCCTGTGCACTCTCATCAAACACGTTGCTTCCTAGCCTCTGGCTCCTGCCAATGGTATGCCCGCGAATACCACCAAGGATCCTCTCTTGCGAGATGAGGTTCATGGAGAAGAAATTCTCAACGTCCGCAAAGCCCTTGCATTTGCGGGCTTTACGCACAAGAGCCCCCGCGCCATCAACTATACCCGAGCCGACCGAGCCTTTGATGAATCCACAGATGGTAGCAGCGGAGGAAAGCGTGAAAGAGGCCGCTCGCGCTTTCGCAGTGTCCACGACACTGGCAAAGGCCGTGCCATTTCTTTGTAGCCTGCGAACAGCGTGTGCTATGGACCCCAATTTTGAGTGGGCGTGACGGGATGGCATCTGATGACGCCGTGTGCGTTATGTGGCGTACGGAGAGCAACGACCTCGCTGCAGTGATGAGGGTATGACAACATGATTTGCGGAATTTGTGACAGCTGCGTCGCACGTTATCTCCTCTTTGTCGTTCCCTTTAATGTACTTTATCGTAGCACCACCACGCGGTCGTCTGGACTTTGGTGTTCTCGAGCCATTAAATCATATACATTCTTCGCCTTACGTTTCTGCCGCATCATCGCAGTGGGGACTAAGCCCAAGGGGGTGTTTCGTCTAGACGGCACATGCTCATCGCCACTGCGTGGTTGAAGCATGATCTCGGGATACCGTAAACTTACGTGACTCGCTCTCGCTCACTTATAGCTACTCGCCATCGGAAAGTCGACTGCCTCGCGGCAGTCAGCCCACCAAATGAGGATGGCTATGTTGAACGCCGCGCCGGAGAGTAGGTTATATTTTCCTCTTGGCCGTTGGAATCGTGGTCAGACAGGTTCCCCGAGTGGAGGGGGGGGGGGGGGGATAGCGCGCGCACAGTCGCAGCAAAAGGCCGAAAGTGACACGCCTAAGATAGCTAGGCTGCCCATTGAAGCTGCACCCTTCGAGCACGAGCGAACGGACAACGGGGTGTCATTCCAGCGTGTAATGAATGGACTGGGCCCGCATCGACCTAACATGGGCCAGAATCTTCCTCCTCTATGCAGGTAGTAACAGAATTATCTCTATAACGTTAGGTTATCAGTACGTACAATAAATAAAATAATAGTCGGGTCGATGCAAGATGAAACTGGATGCGAATAATGGATGCAGGAGGTGACTACACGGTTAATAAATCGGATACACCCTCGGTAAAAGAGAAGGAAGGTGCGTGACAACGAGAACAAAGGACGGATGCATGTGGGCTACAATTGGGCTATGATCTATCTCTCTTTGTGGGGAGGGGGGGGGGGGGTTGAAGGCATTCGGTTGGGTGAATCGTGACGTGTTTTGCAAGACAGTCAGAGTGAGGCGCCTGCGCTTTACTGCCTATCGCTGTGTTCGTCGCTCGAGCTTTCTTGGTGGCGATGGGGAGCCTCTGCGTGTACCCGTGCGTGCCTGCGCATGTTACTGAGCACGCTGAAGCTGCGCCCACAGCCCTCGAAAGTGCAGACGAAGGCTGAACGTATCGACGTTGGGGAGTCAGATTCTGGGGAAATGGACGGTAACGGGAACACTCACGTTTTTCTCCCGTATGACTATTCAAGTGGATCTAGCAGGCACGTTCAGGATGGGGAGAACCGCGTAGGGACGCTGGCAGCGGACGGTGCGTACCTTGAGACTACTAGGTCGGGTGAATCCCTTGCCACAATAATCACACTCGTACTTTAACGAGGAAGGACAGGGTACGGAAGGTTGGTGAGTCTCGGACGCAGCCTGTGCGGTCATGGATTCTCTATACTGATCCCTGATGCCTTCGCTATAGGACCCTGAAACCCGTGACGAGACTCCCGTGGTGGTATAACAGTGATTGTAAGATTCTGCGGCCAAATTTAAATATGGATGAGACCCTGGTGGGGTACTTTGATCGTGTGGCGCGGCGCGCTGATCCGCCTGGGAAGTAGAACGAGCGTGGTACCGAGGAGGCAGTTGTGAATGACATTGAGTCATCGGTGATGATACATTGTCGGGAGGGGAGGAACGAGATGCAGTACGCCCGTCATAGCGTTGCTGTGTGGGATGCGAATAATAGGTAGCCGAAGATGCTGAACGCTGCGGAGGGGACATTAGCCGTTGGCATGGAATGGGTGGATGGGTGCACCTGAACGCCGGGTCCATCCAGCTGACAACTTGGACGACGTTCGGCTCGAGAGAATGATCGGTCATAGTTCTGGGGACCGGGGACGATCCACGGAGGGGTGAGGTTCGTCGGTGGTCTGGGTGAACGAGACAATTCATCTGGTGCGTGGAGCAGGTCGGATCTACAACTCTCTGGGGGGGGGGAGGGGCAAGGGAGAGCCTACCTCGGAACAGATCTCGAACGGAAGGGAGTGTCGGCCGTGCATCCTCTCGATACATTCTATGGTCAGACATAGGAACTTTGGCAGAAAGATTGGAGGGCAGAACGCTGCGAGCAGGTCCGTGGTTTATATACGGAAACAGGGTCGTTTCATGGTAATCTTGGTAGTTAGAGGCGTTGAGAGTAAGTTGTTATGAAAGAGTATCCAGCCTTCACTACCGCATGCGGGAAAGTGGAAGTGGGAGATTCATGGACACCGTTACCAAGATGTATCCGTGCTAATAGCAACCGTCCTTGATCGTCGCCGAGATTCGTTTGCTGTGCACGAGCCGCTGCTGATCCTCGACTCCACTATGGCCGGGAGCAGTCACAGGGCAGTAGACCTATCACACATGAACAGTCGCGTAGAGAGATGAAAGTTTGCATACCGAAGTGTGTGTAGGCCGTGCCAACGGAGCAAGTAGTACACGCCGGTGCCTCGGGATAATATATTGGGCGACACCGGATTGGCCGTAGCGGATCAGCCGGGTTATTCGCAACTATTGGCATCAAAGCTACAATCGAGTCTTCTAACAACTCTGCAGACTGTGAGGCAGGTACGGTTCTCATGACTACGGGTCAGCATTGCCAGCAAGTCTTATTCGACTCCCGGAGGCTCAAAGTGCTTGAGAATCGCATTAACGGTGACAGCCATCAAGGACAGTTTTGTGGTTGGACGACGTATTAATTAAAAGGACGAGTCTCATGATTGACGAGAGCAGCCAACAGACCACATATTTCACAACTATCACTCAACCTGTCCAGCAGGCAGCCGCTGTGCCTCCTCTGGCGTCGTTGTTTTCAAAGAGAGAGCGTGAAGTCCTTGGCCAAGTTCGTCTGACAAGGCCGAGAAGATCATTCGGTGCCGTTGCAAAGTTGTCTAAGAAAGAGGGTGAATTGGAATGTTGGAAATGAAAAGGGCATGGATACCTTTCCTTTGAATGCTTCTGAGATGATCTGCACCGCGAAATCTATCGGTGGCAATACGTGAGGGTGGATTTATGAGCCAACATCCAGAAATGAGATACTGACGTGTTTCACCACTACCCCCACCTTGAGCCCTCATGGCAGCATGATGGCGATGGAGGTGGGACTCGTTTGTAATGGTGAGTCGTGAAGGTCGAAGGAGAGCTGTTAGCTAAGATATGGCTTAGAGGCCGTTCTCAGTGCGTTGATCGGGGTATACTCCTCACCTTGTCGTGTATAGTGGTTTCAAGTGGCCCACGAGATCGAGATTCACTCGTGGCCGTGGTCATGGTCCGGTGAATTTGTGCAAGTAAGTCACGAACTAGACCTGTCGAGCGAAACATTCAACTGCCGAGAAACGCAGTGAACTGACTGTGCAGCATCAGAGCTGGTGGAAACAAGGAACTATACTGACCCGGTAACTTGAAGACTGCGCGCTTGTGGAGACTGATGGGATGGGCTTATGGGCTGGAATTTGTCAGCACTGTCGGCCGAAGAGTACTCGCCGGCGAGTGTGGTGGGCAGGTCGACCGTCTCAGGTGGGCTCTGCAACGAGGCGGTGGTATTCAACGTCTTGACACATAAAACCGACCATGATCGGTCTAAGGACAGCATTGACCCCAAAATACCGCGCGATCGTGTGCGGTGATATGGCACACGCAATGAGATAGTAGTAGACCGTGTCATCTCCAACCTCACGCATGGTCGCCAAGTGTACGAGCCTGTTATTCTCAACGGAGATTTCTCCTGGGACGACATGGCTCTGCTCAACTGCTGCGTATCAATCTAAATTGGTTTTTCCTTCCAGCACTGGCTAGCACTGACTCCGGGTGAGATCCTGTGTCCTTCATGTACTCTGACTTGTCACGTGCACCGCGTTCCACAACAGCACGACGCGCTGGCAGAGTCCATCCAGATGGCTGCCTCGAACGGACAACGAGAAATGACCATACACCAGCGTGGTCTGGTCGACACCTGTTTCGAAGAAGGCCAGTATGAATCCGGTATAGCTGTCCTAGACCAATTGCGCTCCTCGTCATTCAAACCACCTGCGCAAGTCTCCCTGAATCTCTTTCTAGATCCCGATCTCATCGCATTTGAACAGTGATCACATCCGCCAACTCCTCTACATAGCTCTCTTCCCTCCGCTACCGGCTATCAGTGGCCAAATAAACCAACACGAACAGATCCCGCTCTCTCCTGCCAAGGGGTCCCTTACGAAACACAAGCCAACACTTTCCAAGGCATCGCTGTCTCCTTCCGTGACCGACGCTGGGGCTGCTCAGCGTGTCCTGTTCTCGTTCCTTGCTACACATTCTCCCGCATCTTTATTTAGAGCCCTGCCGAGATATCCGTTGGATGATGCCGCTGGCAACGAACCACCACTTGGGTCGAGCGATAATAGCCATAACGAGGACTCGCTCATCGCCCGAGAGTCCCTATGTATCAAGGATTGTAAGCACTGTTGGGCGATACTCAGAGACGGATTCATACAGCGCAAACAGCTCTTGCCTCCGGATGCGAGGAAGAAGCGTGGAAAAGCTGCCTATGCCCTCGAAGATGACGGCCTCGACCAAGGCCAAGGCCGTGGCACATCGGCCGTAGTCGCAGAACATGCGTGGCCAATTCTTCAATGGCTGCTGTCCTTGTTTGAGAAGGATGAGTTACTCAGCACCCAAAAGCCTGGAGGTAAGGTCTCACTCCTTGACCGAGTCAGAAATAACCGCTATCTCGCTCCAGAAAAGTTCTCGCTACTTCTGTTGTCGCAAATTCCTCCCCCAAGGGGAGGCACTGGCACACGATGGGAGATAGATGCTCCGCTCGATATCGTCTTTCACGCTGCTAACCAGAATGACGGCGAGCGTCGAGACATGGCTACTCGGCTATTGTCACTTGTGCGTCCTCGGACCTTCTCAGATGTGAATTTAGCGCACAAATCGAGATCTCCCGCAGTTCATTAACCTCACGCTCTCGGGATCTTTCGATGGTTCGATGTTTGCATCCACACTGACGACTCGCTTATACGCCTCTTCTCCCCAAGTCGCCCAGAACTTGACGGAGAGCCTGCCGCAGACGATCCCGGTGCTCAATTTTAAAATCACTGTATGCCAGAGATTTTTGTCTTCTTCGCCATCTATCGCTGGAGGGATTAAACCCCGACCCAGGCCTCTCCCCAGGCGTGGAGTGCGGCGGACCACATCCATAACTTCCACCACAGATACCGACGTCGGGCGAGCGGCTCCATCGCGGCCTGCGCTCGTGGCGTGTTCAGACGTTTTCCAGCTGCTCTGCAGTGAACACAAGCCCCAGATATCGACTTCAAACCCGCCGGTGCTTACCATCAAGTATGCCCTTTTCGTGTCGTACGCTCACCTCCAGAGGCTGTTACCTCCCGAGGAGAGAGACGGTGATTGGAAAAATGCACTGTCAGATGGTCGCCTGAAGCGCGTTATTGATACTGCATTTCCCGGCGATAGCATGTATCACAAGGCTCTCACGATTATCACCAGTTTTTGGCCAGCAACGTAAGGACATCGCACCAACTTTATTACAGTGTACCGATAACATGTTTCGTGGCCAATTTACTATGTCGAGAAACGAGGCTTTCAATTCAACCGTCTGATTCATCCTCGATTTGTGCCTCTACTTCTACGTCCACGTCCACGTCCATGAGATCTCCGTCATCGACGCCTGTGGTATCCTTGCCCCTGTTTTCTTGGTCACGGTACATTCGAGCGAGAAGTTGGGACGTAGTAGCGTCCTCTGGACGTTTATCCGCCCTAACGCGAACGAACCGAGGGAACCGCACACTCAGACCTCTCGCAGAGGATACTTCACCCAGCGCAGCCAAGGAGATAGGGCTAAGCGTGATACTTGATCGTCACCATCCACCATGGTCAGCAGAGAAAGATGCCGAAAAAAGGATGCGGCGGTCTACTCACTCTGCGCCCCGAATCTCCCAAACTTCACGGGGCTTGAAATACACGTCAGGTTTGAAGCCTGGATTCGGGCAGCCGTTCGCGATCGGAGGGTCAAAACAAGTTGAACGGTCTAGCAAAGAATGACACTCAACCTCCAAAATCGCAGTCCCCCGAAGGTCGAGACGAGCAATCGTCGGAATTATCAGAGTACCTCGAGGTGAGATCCTGTGTTAAAAATGAGCATCGCAGGTCACAAAGCAGTTTTCCAGAGGAATTGGTCATACCTTGTAAAACGCGTCGGAAAACCCTGTGCGAGATCATGACCCCAAATGCAAGCGATGATGCGATAAACCTTACCAGACATGCATTTGCAAACAGCAATCAGTCTTTCCTTTGTGGTATCCCAAACAGCGAGTAGGACGGGGCTCCACCATCTTGCTTTGCGTCCATTTCCGTGCCATGCTCCGACAGGGACCAAGTCAAGCGCATCTCCGAGCCCATCGACATAATCTTTTTTGAGTTTCAGCCATGCGGGGGTTCGCTTATCTACGGAGTTTCAGATAATCCAGCGGTTTGAGCTTCAAAGACACGTCAAACAGTTTTCTTACCAGGTTCATACGTAGCAAGCAACGCTCGTTTTCGAGTCTTACCCCTGTGAGGCGTGGCAGTTTCCGAACTGTCAGCGTTGTCCAACAGCTGACCAAAGAATGAGAACGTGTTGATGCGGTGACCCATTTGAAAACCAACTTTGATCATGAGGCCTTCACAGCGACTTTCCACGGCTATTTTCCACAACTCCTCGATACATTCTCGTCCTTGTTCACTTTCGCAGTTGTGAACATGATCGAAGTGGGCAGTGCCTGGTTCCCCTGGTATCAGGGCCGGAAATCGACTCATCAGAAAATTCCGCCTTTCCCGAAAGGATCGCTCCAACAGGATCTAGGCAAAAAAAAAAAAAATAGCATAGGGTCAGATGCCACGAAAATGATGGAACTAAACTCACCTCTCCATCAAGGTACATCAAGTCAAAGGCATATACACACACTGGAATTCTGATATCGTGGATTCCTACATCCTTCCTGGCTCTATTCAAAAGCTCTTGGAAAGGCCTGAGGCCGCCGTCGATCGGATCAATGGCAACGATCTCCGAATCGATGATAAAAGAGTCTAGATTAGAATCCCTTGCAAACATGCACCTGACCAGCGAAACTACATCGGGATACTGGGACCGGAACATGGAATTGGTCGATACGCAAAGCACAAGGTGATGGAAATCTCACTTTCTCCGTCATGTTTTCTAGCCGCCGAGAGAAAATATGGACAGATGGATGATCATTGGCGACTTTTGAGGCATGAATCTGTGCACGCTGGCCGTCATACTTGAACTCCGCTGTGAATGGCAATTCATTCAGCCGGTCGTATATCTCGTCAAGTGATCGCGCCGGAGAGCCCAATGTGGGATGGAGAGGAATACCTGACCGAAAAGAGTCACTCAAGGGATTCAAGGCAGGAGAATAGGTGGTCTCACCGACACTGAGTGGGACTCGCTCAGAGAGTCCGTCGAGACCACCGCTGATGATACCAGCAACAATGTGATCATAGTTAGGATGTTGGACATACACTTGTCTGACGAGGGCTTCAGCGTTCGCAAACTTGAGTAGAAGCTCGTTATGTTGATGGTTATTATTTTTCTGTTGCTTTTCCGACGGTGAGAGTTTCACGGATGCGATGAATTCTGGTGTCACATGGAATGATGAATCACATGGGATGATGCCCGGGTCCAGAGGTGGAGACAAAACCAAAGCTCTGGCAAGCGCTGTCAATATGGACGTTCGGACAGCACCCACACGCAAATTCTGCGACAGGGTTCGAACCAAAAATCTTGTCTCTTCTCCCCTTGCAGCAACAAGCAGTCGCTCCACAATGGACTGCCTTTGCCTTGCTGCGCCTTGGCCTTTGATTTGGGCGATTTTCAACATTGATTGGTGTATAGTCTCGATAAGTAAAGGGGGGTGGGCCACAAGTGTACGAACGTTGGATTTGGCCTCGAATGCGACATCCCCTGGGTCGCCTGAGGAATTATACAGTCTCCGAAGAGCTGCAGGTGAAAGACCGGATACATGTTGGATGGCCTTTGAGATGACAGATGCGCCAATGCCGAGTTCGAGTGGAGAGTAAGGAGGTGAGAGTGTATTTGACAAGAGGTAGAGTGCCGGCAGCAGGGACACAGGATGATATAATATGAGACACCTCAGAGTATTGGTAAGTGCGTCGAGGATGGCGATGCGGGAGCGAGTGTCAGCCAAGACAACCAGCGTATGAACGAGAAAGGAGTATGGTGCTGGAGAATGAACCGGCCAAGGACTTGTTTGGATAGGATATGCCAAGGGATCGACTGCAACTGGACTGTAGTCAACGACTAGCTCGCTTGGGGGATCCAGATCAGTCCGACGCCTTGTCAGCGCAGATGCCGTAGTGTTCTTGCGAGGATACGCAGACGGATCGTGAGATGATGGCCATACTGACGTTAGCGTCGAACGTTGTGCATCAAGATCGTCTCCTGAATCAAGCTGGATAGGGTTCTCCTGGGTCCCATGTCCGTCCTGCCATAATTGGCTGATATCAAGGGAGGAAAGTGATTTCTCAGAAACGATATGAGAAGGACCAACCCTGCGAATCTGCCGTGACGGTGCTGTTGTCGCAATCTGGCTACCGTTGGCGGAACTGACGGCGCGGAAATAAGTGTCGAGAATGGCCTGGTCTGATGCAAGTTTGGACTTTGACGGGGTGCGTTTCGACATGGCGAATAGAGCGGGGAGGAGGCTGAGGTGGCCGCAATACGTCATTGGCGTCGATCAACTGACAGTCCATTTTGGGATGTGTGTACCACTTCGGCCGACTGTCAGGCGCATCGCTCGCGGCTAATCGCATCGGGGGTACGCCACGACTGCTGTTGGCGACTTCCGGCGGCGTCGCTCAAGTATTTCAGGTCGCCATCGCTGGCAACCAACCCTGTGAGGAGGTTTGCAATGAAGACAATCACGGTGCCTGCACGAGCCACCCCGTAATAGGCGTGGCGCATGCAACACTGGCATGTCCTGACCGCGAGGCGAACTTAAGCGGGATGACACGGCGGTCACCGAGTGAAACTCTTCTGGAATAATAAACCTCAAAGGTTCGATCACAACGGAGATGTCGGGGCTATGCTCAACGACTCGCATCACATGCGGATCAACCTTGGGACGACCGAAATACCCAGACTCGGTCTAGCTATCATACACCACCTATCGTATTTGGACAACCCGGCCTCAGTTGTCAGACCGCACCCGAATGGCTTGACCAGCATTGCCACGATGTCCGCTGAGAAGATTCCATACTGGATCCTGGTTTGATGGTTGGGTCGACAACAAGTAACCTACCGATGAGAAAGTAGACTCCCCACTCTACCTTACTTTGGTTAGACATGCAGTCGTTATCCTCGTCAGGGTTGTTTTATTCAACAACTGTCGTTAGACGCCCAAGATCAGGTCCGCTATCAGGCACATGGGTACTAGTGAGTCACTAGTCACTGTCCGATCGGGAAACCTCAGTCGAGATCTCGCAAACAGCAGTTACGACCAGTTATCTTTGCTTGTGCGTTGCGGCGCCGGCAAATTGCTTTGCTCAATACACCATTTATATGAAGGTTCCAACGGTTCCGAAAATACATATGAACCCAACGACCCCAGCGCTTTGTGACAGCCCTTCCACTCTCCACCATGACTGATCGACGCGGATACGCTTTCCCTTCCGCTGACCACGACCGGACGAGTACTACTCAGTGGTCGACCAGCACCCAACACGCCTCACGCTATCCCGCACCGTCACATGCCTACCAAGGGGTGCCACCGAACGCCTATCCAGCCATGGTGGGCACGACGCACAACATGGCGCCGGTGCACCCATCCGTACAATACGGCGTAAACGACTATACCGGGGCCTTCCCGCCATCGATGTCAAACCAATATGTAGCAACGACACCGAATGCGTACCATCAACCACGGCAGGGTTACGCACCTCCAAACCACGTACCTCAGATACCAAGCGCCGTGCCTCACTACACGGTGCCATCACAGCAATATTCTGTGCCACATCAGCAACCCAGCATTCATCACCAGACCTCTCCATACTACGGGCGCGGTGATTCTCAGTATCAGCAGCCACAATATCCAGCATCGCCTTCGCGACCGTTTTCATGCGACTTGTGTGCATTGTCATTCAATAGACAGCACGATCTGAAGCGCCACAGAGAAACACACTCAGGGGAGAAGCCGTTCTTGTGCAATGGGGGCTGTGGAAAGACCTTCACCCGCAAGGATGCGCTGAAGAGGCACCAGGTACGTCGATTTTCTCATCATTGAATGGACGCACCGGAGTTCATCATCCTCCAGCTGGTGAAACACTGCGGACACGAAGAGGAGGCATCTTGACAACCAGCTATCCGTAAGCGGCTTATTGAACATGTCAGTTTTCTCAACGACGTGTCATCCGTGTGTGACTGATGGCCGCCCGCAGTGCCAGTTTGTACCGCTAATTCATTAGTATCAATATTGATCATCCCGATCACCGGGCCTGTCGGTGATGGACCAGAACTGCGTCCACCCTCGCATACGTACTATAAGTTATGAACATACTTTTTTTTATATCTTTTCTTCCGAATCCGAGGTCTGTCACCTACAGGAACGGGGGTGCTTTCGCTCGTGCATGTAATACAATCTGTCGAGAGTATAACTATTGTTCTGATCCGTGTTCGATAATTTTCTCCAAAATCCACGCATCTTGTGGGGTAATTTTTTTGTAGTAATTTTTGTGAACGCCAGCTTCACTAAACCCGTGGCTTTCGTAGAACTTCTTGGCATCCCCATTGGAGACCTGTACATGGAGGGATATGCGCTTGATTTTGGGTTTATTATGGAGAGCTGCGGCCTGAATGATGCGCTGCAGTGCTTGTGAGCCCAATTTTCGGGATCGATAAGGCTTTTGCGAGGCAAGCCTATCAGCACATCTGACCGATATGGATCAGGACGATGGCTTACGGCGAGGATGCCCAAGGTTGTCAGGTACAGGTCTGCGTTCTCGAGCCTGCAGCAGATATTTCCGACGGGGACATCATTGTAGTAAACTAATGTTGCTGGCCATGTGAGAAAGTGAATTCAAGTGGCCACGTTATCGACTGGACGGACCGAGCTGGCAGAAGGCCTCCACCTCGGGCTGCAAGATGTCCTGATAGTACTTGTCGCTATATGTGACGGGGAAGAGGACGGAATTCAGCTTGCGGACTGTGCCAATGTTCTGATGTGTCAACGACGCGAATGACACGCGTATCGCCGGCAGAGGGAGCTCTGAGCTTGCCATGAACGCAGCAGCTGCTACAACTCGGAATTGAGCCAGGCTGTGCGTGAGTGTGGTGACGGCGTGACACAACGTGACCAGGTCCGTGGGAACGTTGCAAGCAACGGGGGTATATTGGCTCATCGCCTTGCATAGAACAGTTATTATCGTTGTGGTCACTGTTCAATTCTTTGTTAACAACCTCCGTAAGTATGAATTGGTTGACGCAACTTTACAGGGTTCAGCTGAGTCAGATGTGGGCCCTACTACCTTGCGCTCATCAAGGTTTGACAGAACCAAAAAAAAAGCCCATACCCGACCCTAAATGGAGGGATTACCCACGTAGGTTCAGCATCGTTGGCACGGTTCTATTTATCTCGTCGTCATGGCGCGTCCTTTGTTCAGTATAGCACACTCGTCTCAGGCAGCACCGGTCATGCGATAGAGCTCAGGCCTTGGTGAGGTGTCCCACCTCGTTACCTAACCGTAAGCAATTTATCTTCCAATGGCTGGGTGTGTGTGTGAATGTACTGAATGCCATTCTTTTGCAGCTCTTTCTCCGCTTGTGACCACTACGATCTCTAATCGGCAACCTCACACGAATTTGCTTGATGTGGTACCTGGCTTTTGTGCGCCAAACACTGCTTTGCTGGTCAGAGCACCCCCAATTCGGGGAAAAGTCGACTTCCTGTTTCGCCTTATCGAGCCGGCATTCCGCCCATATGGTCTCTTTTCATATCCTCAGACATTCTGCTGAGGCTTCATCTCCTTTGTGGCACGCTCTCGGACATCACAGCCTTACGATATCTGTCATCGACGGGTTCGCCAAGCGCACGGCAGCAAATCGAGTGTGCATGTCGGATAAAGACACTTCTTTTGTCTTGCCTCGTCATCGTGATGTGACTCAATGGAGTTAGTTCAGGCCCAGGGCATACTGCACAGGAAAACCAAGCATTCGGCGCACGGGCATGATTATTTGGGTAATCCCATGGTTCATTCGTGATCCGGTGCGCGTCGCCGACGCCAAGGCGCAGTCCGTTGGACAGCATTAATTGCTGCAAATGGATCGGAGGTTCGCACCCGCGTCCACGGATTCGACGACCTACCGCGCACGTTTTGGAACCGCCACCAAGGTCATTATCGACAGGGCTGTATGTAAAGTACAGTGCGCCACCTCGGTCGGCGCTACACTCGGGAGGGTCAACATATCATTCATTTGTGTTTGCTACACTCGAATAAGTACACAGCATTGGTCATACGCAGTGAAAGAGATGAGTGGCGTGCGATGGTTAGGACTGGTAACGATGTAGTGCGCTAATCAAAACAATGCAACGGAGAAAACGCCGAAGAACAAGACACGAAAGTTGTTAGTACAAGTCCATGGAGTCGGGATGGTATGTATACATCGTCTGATGCCTACACCATAAGAATAATTTCAACGTGGTTTCATCGGGGAGGAGGGGGCGCGGGAGCGGCGTTTGCGAGGCGACCGCTGTAGCTGGTCAAGATAAACATCATCGTAGCTGCGGAAAACGCAATGACCGTTGTCATGGTCGGTGAGGGTGGCCCAGACGCAATGCCAGGACCGATCTTCACGACACTTGAATGCGACGCCGGTGTGATTTTGATCCCATCGCTGCTCTCTCTGTTTCAAGTCGAACGCTTTGTCGGTCAATGTGATGAGAACGCAGTCCTCGATGGTGTAGGCCACATCGAGTTGACCGTCGGTGGCATCCAGGAGCGACGCTAGAGTGGGATCCATTTCGAGCTGTTTGGGGAGACCGCTGTGTTGCATTGATATGAGGGAGTGGGAGCAGTATACCGGTGGACTCACGGATGTGTGGGGTCGTACCCGTCTACGAGAATCTGAAAGGCGGTATCGTCCGAAAAGTGGAGTTGCATGCTCGGGTGTTTGGATGAGCGATGTATTTTGGTGAGCACCTTTCCGGCGAGGATGGATGGGTCGATGCCGACGCTATCTAGGCGCAACGGGACGGGACGATGTCGGTGAGACATGGGGGGTTCGCAGAGAACGGACATGGCGCATCCCCAGATCAGTTCAGCAGGTGGACAATGGAAGACAAAAAAGAGTGACAGTGACGAGATTCGAACTCGCGCGGGAAACCCATCACGGATTGAGGATGCATAGACCTAAACGTGACGCCGTAACCACTTGGCTACACTGCCTTTATTGCACACACGGCCAGATGAGTGGGATGTGCTTCACTGACGCGGTGGTGTGCGGAACTGGGCGCGCGCGGTGGAATACGCAGTCGAGTTGTCGACCATGCACCAGACGCACGCTCGTCCCATCGGCCCTCGAACGCTCAATCGTCCACAGTCCCCCTCCATCCCCGAAACTCGCCCACTCCACATTCGCAGAGTCGTCCCAGATCCCTCTTCCCTCCGCCCCCCATCGCCCCCATCAGTCCCCCTCGCCTCCTCCCCGTCCCCCTCCCGTCCCCTCCTTCCCGGCGCTTCTCCCGCTCCCAGAGCCAACGGCGCACGCTTAAAGCTACAGCTCCCTCTCCCAGGCGCCGTAAGCGAGTACTATGCAGGCCCTTCCCTCATCCCACCTGGCTTAGACGGAGAGAACCCGGGCGGCGCCACAGTCCGTCCTTCAGTCCAGATCAGAACCGCTCACCCCCCCGGCTCAAACGACATCAGTGATAGTACCATCGACCAGCTCGTCGCCAGTTTCGATAAAGCCACCCTCGATTCCTACACCCCCACCGAAGAGACCTCTACTCATCAAGCTTTCGGGCGGTGGTCTGATGGCATCTTGGAGGAGCTAGCGAGATTGGGTGAAGGTCAGGGTGGTGCCGTCCACAAAGTCAGGGATATCCGATCAAATAGAATCCTTGCCCGAAAGACGATCACCACTCGTGAAGCCCCTTTGAAACAGCTCGAACGTGAACTCTCCATCTCCTCCTCCTGCAAACACATCAACATCATTCAGTTCTACGGCGCTTACATGTCTCCCTCTTCCAGTGAAGTAAAGGTCATGATGGAATTCTGTGCTGGCAGAAGCTTGGAAGCCGTCAGCAAACGCATCAAAGAACGCGGCGCACGTATCGGTGAAGGTGTCACTGGTCGTATAGCAGAAGGAGTCAGCTTTTCTTTACTGTCCCTCATCACGCCCTCTTTGACACGCACTGTAGGTCCTGCAAGGACTTGCCTACCTTCACTCTCTTCGAACCATCCATAGGGATATTAAACCTTCCAATATTCTCCTCACAGGAGAAGGTGTTGTCCGCCTCTGCGACTTCGGAGTTTCCGGCGAGCTCGTCAAGTCGCTCGCAGGCACTTTTACCGGTACTAGTTTTTACATGGCCGTGAGTTCGTATATCGACCAACTACTCCTTTTGCTCACCTGCCATACAGCCCGAGAGAATCAGCGGGAAAGAGTACAGCATTCGGGCTGATGTTTGGTCGACAGGCATCACCCTCTTGGAACTTTTGCACAATCGATACCCATTTCCAGAGGACCTGACCTCGATCGAGTTGCTGGTTTACATTACTCAGGGGGAGGTAAGAACGTCACGTTCGAACCACATCGTTGGCTTACTTATACTCCCCTTCTCAGCCTCCACAGCTTGCTGATGAACCTGACGTGATATGGCCTGACGAGATGAAAGATTTCATAAAGCAAACGTATGGACTACTGACTGCTACACCATGCACTCACTTGAATTCCGTGTCTTTTCAGTTTAATTGTAGACCATACCCTCCGTCCGACCCCCAAAGAGATGTTGACGCACCCGTGGATCGTCAGCACTATGAAGAAAGAGGTTCCAATGGCAAGGTGGATCCATGAAGTTTGGGGATGGCGTTCTACCCGGTCCAACAACGCGTACGTACTGTACACTGTGGCCGCTGCGATATCTCGCTGACGTCTGTTCGCCGACCTGCCGACCCGATCATTAGCTCTGGCTCCAGACCTGGCTCCAGTCGAGGTCCTCGCACTTCAACACCGTAGAAATGTCTCAACATTAGTTCTCCCCTCCAATCTCCAGCTTTGTGTCGTGTGTGCAACAATTACACTTGTACTCTTCTATTTCTAGTCATTCCACCCCAACTTTGTTTGTCGCAACGATCTACACCAATACATTTTTACACGTCCTCCCACCCATTCGCTATATCATGGATGTACGGACAGCTATTCCTGGATGCTTTCAATTGAATTCGTGAGTGCTCGCATCGCTGGCCTTGAGACCGGATGCGAGTTGGCATGGCAGACCAATTCAAAAGTCTAGAAGGTACCACGAGGAAAAGAACGATGTGCTTGGCCTATGATGAGTATCCGTGCTGGACTCGGAAATTGAAGGCGTATGAAGAGCCTCTGGATGGTGTCAACTCGCGACATACTCGTTCAAAAAGATCGCTCCCGCCTCGCAGGAGTCAAGAAAATCGGTCAGGGCATCTTAGTCGACATCGAATCACCGCAGGGAGGAATACACATTCTTGCTGCTCAAACCAGACCTTCGTTAGCAGAAGAGATGACATTTGCGGCAGGATCAGTGGATTGATCCTTCGAGACCGGTGAATGGGATTATCGAATTGTCCCACACACGCAAGCCAGTCCAGGTTGTTCCGATCATGGTGGCGCTATATGGGCATAATGATAATCTTTCAACGACCGACCGACCATCGGAGGTCTCGAACGACCTGACTTCGCAGAAACGTAAAGCCCCAATGATTCTGTATCGGGGCGGAAGACTCGTCGAAGGGAGGGCTCCAAAAACAGGAACGACATACGTCGTCCCACGAAACGGAAACCCGTGGTTTCTCCGCCTTTTACTTTGGTTCTGTGCGATCTCAGGGCCAGTGCAGCTGGAGTAGATCGGCGACCTACCGCCCGTTCCTTTATTATGAGTCTCCTTCGAGCCCGTCACTCCCCCGACCGTGCCACGTAAAATCCCCTCACGATCGATAGTGCGAACCATAGGTTTGAATCGAGAGTGACAAGACAAAAGGGAAACATACCGAGACACGCACGTGGCTGTATCCTTGCTACAGAGCATCCAGGACGTGTGTTCGAGAGGCGGCGGTGGATGGGCCTCTTGCAGCGTCGAAAGGCACAACACTGGATCGAGATCTATCAGCCAGCACGAGTAAACGGGACGTGCAGCCTGACGAGAAGGCAGTGAAAAGAGGCACAGTAGACTTGTGTGTGGCAAGGTACGAATATATACTTCGATCCCCGTTGGGCGATTGGCAAGAAAAGCAAAGCCCGTCTGAAAACGAATATTATAAGCGATCCCGCGAACATTTTTTGCCGGCTCGGCGTTTATAACAAAATTTTCGAGCGGGACAACAAGCGACGACACCTTTTAGACTTGAGCACGATGATCGCGATCCTCGAATCGCTTGGGCAGAAGAGTCTCGGAAGCAGGCTTCATTCTGCTGCCGACCGATCGACCCCCGGGTCTGCGCTCATTTGACTCAGACACACCATGGGTCTAGCTTGGAAACTTTTGTCCTTTTGATCACTGGAAGCCTCGCCCATGACCTTCGAATTCCATCCGGATCGGTTGAGAGAAGGTATAAATATCGAGTGTTGAGGTAGGACCGCTGGTGCCTGTATCCGTGGCCAATGGCAACTTTTCGCTCGCGCGGGCCAGCTCCGCGACCCTGTGTGGAGCCATACATGCAAGTCAGAGAGCAACAGCCACGACCTTACACCTGTCTTTAGTGACTGCACTCGTCGTCGGAATGTCCGATCCTCATATCCAACATTCCGTTCTACAGGTTTCCATGAATACAGCTGTTTCATCTTTTCCTGTCAGTCAATCAACGATCAGGATTTAATGCGGCCGAAACGTGTCGCTGAATGCTGGCTTGTGCACACGCCGGGATCAATAGCTAGCACGGCGATTGCCTGGCGAACAGTTCGTATTTCGGCCGCGGATATGCAGAGGTCCGGGGGGAAGTACTTGCCATTGGGAGGCTAACGAGAGGACAAAATGAAGTAGAGACACTCATGGCACTCGAGCTGAACCATGCTCAATTTCATCCGGGGCGCCGCCGGCGAGGTTCCATCCAGACGACGTAGCTTTACGCCATCCAGTTGCCCTAGTGGTCGTGGTGAAACGAGGACTTTACGTGATTTGTACTGTCCACTCAAGTATGTTGAACCTTTTTTACTGCAAGGGTGTTCGCACGTTTCGCTGTGTATCGGAAATCGCAACGGCATGTTCCCGAGTCTATTTCAAGAGCTCTCGACACGCTCACACTCGATGCTAATTGGGCAAAAGGCTATCGGAAATTTCCCGAGTCACGGCGGAGGTACGAGGGGTTACAGTTTGACACGCACGCTGTCAAAATAGCATTGTTTTGAGTGCAAAGATATGAATAATTGTGGGGGTTCGCGGACAAGGCTAAATCCTGAAAGACAGGTTCCTGCAACGCCATCGACGTGCAGGACCGTCGTAAGTAGGCGCATGTACGTGACCTCGTGCAAGGAACGAAAAAAAAAAGGGGCCGTTGCATGAGAAATAAGTCTGAAGGACAGTTCCTGAGATTGAAAGTGTCAAGTTCGAAGAATCAAGGGAGACTTCACATGGGCATACCTTGGACTGCGAAAGACCTCGGGCTTAGCGCGGCACGCCTCGGGGAGGTGATGTCAGAGCAAAGCACATCGCAGTCATCCACTATGAGTGAGTAATATGATATGATACGACCAACGGTCTATATAAAAACGGGCCAAGTTTCCACCGATTTAGTTCCACCGACAGCAAGGTTGACCTATGGCAAACGCAGACGAACTGTCTGTTTCGATCGAAATGTTGGATGCGGTGCTGGGGGGTCATGTGTTGCTATACAGAACGACACTGTCGGATCAATACTGGATGAGACGAGACGAGAGGATGTCGATCAAATCATGATGTAAATCGGATGATGAAATTGGTCGTGTCACGAGTCGCAGTGCCTCGTTTGTTTCGGTGATTGGGGTGCGTAGAGGGCGACTGGTATGGTACTTGCAATCAGGTCCAGGGTAAGGTAACTTGGAACGGTGGCACCTGCCAGCGCCATGGGTTGAGAACAGGCCATGTATTGCCGCGGGGAAAGGGAGACACGGTGGTGTAAGTACGTGAACAAACACGAGTGATGGTGCGGGGACCTAGGGAGTGCGAGGTGTGAATGTTACATACGTCTTGGATCACACCGGAGCAGGATGGAGCTGATATCGGCATTCACATGTGCGCGTTTCTGATTACGGTAAAGGGTGTGTTGTACGGCGGACGAGTGTGAGTTTGAATTGTAGGTCTACCGCAGTCGCGTGCAGGGGCGGACATGAACATGACAGTAGTGACATTGGGCGGGCTGCGTGGACACGTCCCAAATGTCAAGATATGTCGGGGGATATGTCGCCGACGAAAGCGGAAAAGTGCGCCATCAATCATACAAATTCGAGTTCAATCACTCGTTTTGGGGGTTCTTCGAAGCACAAGGAATGCGTTTTGGTGACACCCGTTATAGCAAGGATCGTCAGATTGTACACGACGACCTACCTCTCGTCGCTCAAACATTCCAGCGGGTACGTCGTGTTCAAATAGTTTATATTTTTTTTTTCCCACCTATTTACACCGCGCAGAGGAAACATGACGTGGAAGTCATGTGTGTATAAATTTTATTAAAAAAATCCCCACCTTCCGTATACGAAATATCGTTATGGCAGACTGAAAATGCCATCTTGTTACAACGCAACACGACCCTTAGATCTGAATTTAGTGACCCAGACCGATTTCCGGGTCCGTAACAATGGTGTCGTCTCCGTCCATTTTCCACCCTTTGACCTTCCCTGCTTCTTCCTTGGGGCATTTCTAGTATAAAACAATGAAGGATCACTCTCCCGAACACCAACCTCCCATCATGAGCTCCATAGCTGATAGCATTTCCTAGTCCGTGCTATCCCCTCCCTTCATTCTACATGCCCACACACTCACCGCTTCTCTTCTTCTAGCTCCCCCACCCCTAACACCTACGCCCCCCCTGCTAGCTACTATCCCCCGTCTCATGCGGGCGGTCACGTCCACGTAGCCGCACCCCAACCTCGTAGTGAACCACAGCAGAGGAAGCGTCCAAAGTATACCAGAAGCAAGACTGGCTGTCTCACCTGCCGCGTCAAAAAAATCAAGGTAAGCACCCAACCTTCCCCCTTCACAACCCCACGCTGGATCCCGTTCCTCCAGTGCGATGAAACCAAGCCCATCTGCATGCGCTGCACCCATGGTCAACGAGACGTAAGTACCCGTGCCCATGTTCGGCACTCGCTCATCATGCTGTACAGTGCACTTGGCCCGAGGGTGTCCCCACTCGGAAAAAGGTTACCCCGCGGAAGGAGTGTGTCGATGTCCGACCCTCGACAGCAGAGTCTTCTGGTCTCTCCGAGACCTCCACCCCTCCCACCCGTGACAGCACCCCACCACGGCGGTCCCAAGGAGAGTATAGCCTACCCCCCGTGGTAGTGCGTCGTCATAGGTACGTATCCGTCTCATTCTTCACACCCTTGTTCCAATCTCTTTGCAGCGAGTCGTTTATACCACCCTTGGGCCCAGATCCTGAACTCGCCCGTCGACAAGTGTGAGTCCTATTCTTGGCGAATCTCGCTTAGAACCTCATAGTGTACAGCGCCCCACACCCTTATCAACTTCATCATCCTTCTCAAACGAACGCTCTGTCTTTGATACCCGAAATGCCTGCATACCAGTCGACTCGTTACGATTCTGCTTACGGCGGTCCCACACCTATGCACCACACGGCCCCTCCTCGCCTCCCGGGCCATTCGCATCAGTCAAGTCATTCACTTCAAATGCGCTCTATGACACAACATCATCAGTCTCAGCACTCGCATCAGCCGCAGCAACCGCAGCACTGGACGCAGCCTCATCAGATGCTTCCCCCATTAAATCCCATGGAATCATTCGTAAGTGCTTCCCGCGTTTCTTCATTATTCAGTCGGCGCTCAATGTTGTTCAGTTTCACACTCCACAGGAGAGGAACTTGGTGGGACATTCGCCTAATGATCACCACCCTAGATACCAATGACAATGATGACTCCGTTTATTTTTTTCTCTAAAGATTCAACATTATTGGTTAAATCCTTGAGCGTCCCGTCTGAGAACCCCATAGTTGTCGCTGATCTCCGGCTTGTTCTGGGTTGACCACGAGGAACAGATGCGTCGGCTGAGGCTTTGCGTGCCGCGCTTTTGGGTGTCGCGGTGATTCATCAGTCATTCAGTTGTCGCGATCGACTGTGATACGGCCGCAAAAATATTCTGACCTGTTATCGAATGCAGTCCAACCAACTACCGACTGCGAGGGCCTGCACAGTACACAAGGGACTCGGAGTGATGCATAGCCTGCAGCGTCATCGATAGTCGTGAGCCTTGTCGATCGAATTGCAAGCCATCGCATCGCTGATGGCCGCTTAGATATTTTCCGGTGGCCAGAACCGGGTAAAGAGCTTGGATCTTTCATTTAGCACGGACTCCATGCTCAACGTCCGAGGAGGCTCACTGCTCTCGCGTGAGTCTCATTTCCAGACGGAAACGACTGATGAGGCAGCCAGGACACTTGCTGTTGGAGATCCTCGCAGTGTTTTGCAGCTAGTGCCAGTGGTTCGCGCTGATCACTGTCAATGAAGGGTGTATTGCTTCCGGAAAAGAGCCAACCGTTCTATTTAGATTTAATAACTGGTGGTAGGACACGAATTCTGCACTCTGAAGATTGAGGTAATTAATCATCCCTATAGGCCGGACAATGGTGAGGAGGTCGTTTTCACAATTCGATCAAGTGCTCGGAATGTTCCACATGAAGTCTGTTGTGCTCTGCACGAGTCCGTATTCTACGTCAAAGTGCAGCTAATAAACTCTCATAGGCCCTTCAAGGGCGGAAACAGGATAACGGAAGTGATAGAACAGGGTTTCAGAATTCAAACTTCGGATATCATGTCCGAATGCCTCGAGTGGTATCATTTGCTGGGAACTTGGGCAGATCCGCGCGATAACATTCCGCGACCAGCACTATACAGGCAACCTTGTGGATCAGAAAAGCTGCACAGGTGTGTACCGCTTTTCGAATATAGAACCTGATCACACGCCCGTTCCTGCAGAATCATCTCTTGCGTTTCTCCGACGGATCGGTTAGTGCAGTCCTGCTGTGAAGCGATCTTGACCCTGTGCCTCGAGTCTACATCGAGTAGCATGGGGGGGTAGAGTACGTTTACGACTTCATGACAGTAATGTTTCCCTCCTTCTCTCACATCGCCGTCCGTTTATGCAGTCTGTCCTGCTAACAGCCAGTCGCGCATTTATTCGAACCATTCAGGTGTGTACTTGCGCGATGCGCGTGTACTTACTCAGTATGTGCTACTTAACTGAGTAACGTACGCCCAGTGGAGTCTGGCATATGATATAAACTGACTGCCGTATTACTTACCAGGCCGCTATGAAATTCAAACGTCGGAGTGACTAGTCTTCTAGGTGTGATCGTATCTCATTAAGGTGACGGCTGGTCTTCACGTGTCTCGTGTTTCCTTGATCATGCAGGTCTGGAAACGGCAGGATCAAGTGATTCCCAGCGCCGACTGGCGCTCGGTCATGAAAGATCTGCAGCTGAACATCCTGGTGCTATGACCAAGTGCAACTATTTCTCCGGGACCTCGTTGCGGCGTGTGTGTACGTGTATGTAATCTGACTGTTGGTAGGTACCGGCAGTAAGTGGTGAGGCTTCGCGCCAAGCCGCAAACGACGTGGCAAATCCTTTCAAGCAAGAAATTCTTGTCTATCTCGCTCTCCGTCCTGATACTCAGTCCTGACCAACAAGGCCACTGTTCCTCTTTGGACAACTGGTGTATTGATGACATGAGTATAGAAGTGCTTTTGACGGTCACCGGTCAAGCACGGAAACCGCAAGTGAAACTACCAGGGCCGGTCGGTGAACAAAAAAAAACGCGCAAAGTTACTGGGGGTTGTAAACCTTGATGTGCATTCTCGGAATTCGAACCCCAACTTGCAGCAGTGTGGTGTTGTACGCAATCAGATCCCTTCGGAGGTTCGCGTTATGCTGACGTGTTTGCAGTGAGGGTCCGTCAATGGATGCCAGCAATGCATTACGGCGCTCAAGGCCAAGGCTTCGATGCCCATCGGTATCTCCGCCCTAAACCTATGCACGGTGGTATCAGAAAAGCGGTTCATTTGGACTGTTGCACCACCAGACTTATTGGAGCAGATCAGTTGTACGCAGTGGTCCCTGACGAATTATTACCTGGTTAAGGCATGGTGATTTACTCCCGATGCTTCCTGATGGCGCCGTTACACGGTGAGTAACATCAAACTTCCCGTCTCGTGACGCTGGCATGGCACCCTGTGTTACCTGTATATTAGTGGCGTACATAAAAAGATCGGCCTCCGCACATATTGAATAGGGCTTCTGAACAGTGACTTTTTTTTGACAGTGGCGTCGTGGAACGACACGACTGATCTGCGACGTTCGAATGGTGTCAATAGCTCGCCGGAATTTGCCCAGAGATCCGTTTCGTTCTCAAACCTGACTGAACTGCCACGGAGATTGGTACGAATATGGGTTTGCGCAGCAGAGAATTCAACTGGCCTTCTATCTCCAAAAGGGACACACCGTCATGACATCGCCGTTCTGTATTTTTATTTTATTTTATATTCTGTTTCGTTTTCCACGATGCAAACATGTGCACGGATGCCATTGGATGAGCCAGCACGCAATACGGAGTGCCGCCAATGGAAATAACCACTACCAGGAAAGGATACCCTGCGGTCGACGCAAACGGCCGTGTGCCTACTCCATTAGTCGGACACTGTCAAATTACGCCCTGTGACTAAACGTTGTTCGCAAAAAGAAAAAAAAAAGAAGAATCATCACGCCTTGGGGATACATGGACGGGCCATGGTGATCTCCGTGCCGGTTCTCGACATTGATGCCGTATCACGCCGACATTTGAAAACCTCACAGCTTTGAGCGCAATCCTTCTGCTTGGTTTCAGTCGCCTGACTGCATCATGCGGATCATCAAATTTTGAAACAGGGAGAAGAATTTCTGATAAGCTTAATTTGCTGACGTTCATATTGGCTCGAACCGAGTAGTCAGGCTCTTACGTAATCTCATTGATGATTCGCGATAAGCTTTGACAAGATCTACGACGTTCCGTCCACCCACCTCAACCCTCCACGCAGGCATCATCATACTCACGATGGGTTGGTTGAATACATTGCGGTTTTCATCAGCAAACATGTATTGACCCCGGCGATTTGGCAACAGCTTCAGCGGACGAAGTCGACTTGAATGCGCCTCACCCCCCACACCAAAACGCCATCGAAGCGTTCAATCACATCTTACACAAGATCAAGCAGGAAATCGTTCACTCTCGCCACCAATGGGACAAACACGAGCCCAAGATGTGGTCTCGTGCAGCTGGACTCAGTGACGCGCAGCTCACACACTTTTCGATCGAGGAGGATCTTGTCCAAGTGCGTAGTGGAAGTGTGAGCTACGGAGCCATCATCCTCGGGAAAGTCAAGATTCCGGCTGTGAACGACGAGCTGGGATCAGGATATGTTCACGTCAGGTGCGTTTGGTCAACCTCGGCCCCAAGCTACTCCCGTATGATGCTTCGCGTGTCCGTCAACGTATGGGCGTCTTCTCGGCGTCGGTGCTTGCGGCCATATTTTCATACGTGTAAAATGATGACTCAACGTCCTGTTTCCTTTGTTCCCGATTCCATTCTCATGCAATTTTCGATCATTCTGCAGAATCCATGATCCTCCGAACAGGGCAAGTATGACTAGCTCATTTCTTTGATTGTCCGTCCTCACGAAGTTATTGTATTATATCCTGATAGGGCGAAGAGGACGTTACATTTCATTCCATCCTGCATGTAGAGGGCAAGAGAGATGCAGATGGACACCCACATCTCTGGCGGGCGATTCAGACTGAAGACTATCCCCTCGAGTTCTTCAACGACTGACAGGTCTCGTCCCTTACATATTTGCACTGATCAATCCTTTCTCCATTCGTCGTTCCCCCTTTTTGACGAAACAGTACCTGTCGCGGCCCTGTGCCAGCTCACTGCGATCTAGTTCAGTTTCCAGCTTTTTTATTATGTCCCCCCATCGCTACGGAGTCTATCTACCTGAATATTTTTCACCGCCGACTGCTCCCACTGCTGCACATGGTTAAAGCGCTCACCTGTCACATTTGTACGTGTTACTGCATGCAATGTGTATGATAGCAGCGACTGCGTGATCGGGCGATAGGTTGATAGTCTCCCCTGGTTTCATCCCTCTTTGAACGGACCTCACTTTTTTATTGTATTTTTCACGTAAGTCGGCCACTCGTTCGGAAATCACGCCAACCCAACGTCCGGAAAATTGAAATAGACAAACACACACACAAATCGTATCGTAGAGACCACGGGAGACCGAATTCAAAAAATTTTTTTTGCCGGAATTTGAGAGGGGTCGAGGGAGACCAGAATAGACCGATCACCGCATGTTCAGTTATTTTCACAATGAGTACATACACGGGATCAAATATATTGGGTATATCAAGCAAAGTGGTATGCAAACAAGTCTGACAGCTCGCTCGGTCACTGCCCACCTCTTGCCAAGCTGCCGCAAGTCCTGTGATGCGGCGGGCATGCTGCATGTACATATAAGCATGCCACACAAAGCGCGATAACATGTTCACGTAAGGCGCGGGGGGGGGGTGGTGAAGTGAACAAGACGGTCGGGCGATGGCACGGGGGGGGGGGGTAGTGGCGTGGTGAACGAGACACGTACAGTGCACTGAGATCGCAAGCAACGAGGCGCACGGGGTCACGAGGACAGTGGTACAGTGGCCGAAGGGGTTCACAAATGTCTTCGGGACATCGTTCAGGCTCTTGCTGAGCGCGTCCGTGCCCCACACGTGCACGGCACGTTGCAAGGGTCAGTGGGGGGGTGCGAGCATACAAGCACATGTGTGGATGAAGCCGTAAGTCTGTACACGCGCATGCTCGCGCAGTAAGGTGAGGGTACCCGAGAGTGATAACACAAACTGTCGCGTTGACAGAGATTTTCCCACGTAGCCAAACACACGTGACAGGTGCATGGGAGCTGCGTTTGGCTGACAGCAGAAGCTGTGTGTCACAGGTCTATTGGGTATGACAGGTAGTACATTTTACAGCAGAGACAAGTGTTCGGAAAATTCGCTCAACGCTGCTCCTTCAACGTTCAAACGTTCAACCCGCGCCTCGTTACGCTATACATATACAAGGCAAGTAGCCACGATAGAAATAGTCAAGGATCAGAAAAATATTACAAGACTTGCATGTCTGAGATTGTGGCACAATAGGCACAATCAGGCCTCGTCGTTGAACATCCATAAGCTTGGCGGAACGATACCATGGGACACCCAATATTGCGAGTCGATCAGTTGTGAAAGTGGAGGCAAAGTCGTTTCTTGCGATCTCGTGTGCACAAATAAACCATTTGATGATACAGGCAACGTCGCCAGCACCTTGTCGTTCTGCGCGCCAGAAAAGGTGGCGAACTGACCGGGCGGCGGCGTAGAGACGTCCATGAACGTGGTCATTTGTACGGTACGATCGCCTAGTGAAGATTCCGTTGGGGTTGGTGAATAGCTAAGCCCGGGGGTCGACGGGCTGGAGCTGTAAGCCGTTGGGCTGACATTGTCAGACCCGCCGATATGCGAACTTTCGAAATATAGGTTCCCAGGCGGTATGATTGCACGCCTCCCGAGTGAAGTAATCCTCGAACCGATGGGCGAAACGATGTTGCAGAAAGTCGGGGATACATCCATATCACCAGCCATACGGGGCATGTGCGTACTTCCGGAGAGGTGTATGTCGCTTTCGCTCTTACTCTTGGTGAGAGGACGTCCTGAGGCGGATTGCACTGCAGGCAATTTACCAACCCAAAGACGCCAGTCAAGAGCTTCTCCAAGCGCGCGCTCGCATCGGCCAATCTCACGTGGTGGGAGACCAGAGAGCTTGGCCCATGCCCGATTTGAATAGCAACGATCTTGCACGAATTTCGACGCCAAGATCAACGATGCGAGGAAGGTGCGACGGGGGCAAAGGAGGGGGGAAGGGAGAGGGGGGAGGGGGGGGAGGCAAGTGCTGTTTGTGTTGTACTTGTGTGCCGACACTTCGTCAGTATTGGGAGCCGGTTCCGTCGAAAACGAAGCATCGGCTTCATACGAAATCGGATTGATCCGTACTGTGGCGAGCAGATTGTTGGAAAACGATACATCGGTAGAGAGGGTTGGATCGCCGAGGTCGGTGTCGAAGTCGATGCCGACCTCACCTTTGGATAGCCGATCATCATCCGATCCCACAGGATAGGAAGATGAAAATGCTTGCTTCTCTTTCCGAACGAGATCCGGAACCTTTGAGCGAATAGCTTCGAGGTAACATAGTGCAGTTTGAAGTACGGTTCCTGAAGTCCGCGAGCGACGGAGAACCTCGTGGACGAAACCTTTCATGGGTGCGATATCGTACCGCTGAAGTTGTGGGCACGCAACGGGGTGGGCTGGATATGACAGGACGGGAGAGCTAACTGGAACAGGTTGTGTCGTCGGAGAGATTGGTGAGGGGAGATGAGTATTTCGTGTTGTGGAGTGAAGAATATTTGCGGCATGCAGATGATCCGAACCTGACGATGGGGAGACCATCGGGCGACTCGACGTCAGGAACACGGTAGGAATGTCTTGGTGAGGCCATATATCGCACAGGGATTTGACGGCTTGGTCTTTAAGACAGGAGAGGCCTAAATAGATGAAGAGGAAAGAACGCGAGTGGCTCACCGACAAGACTGAGGACAAACTTTGACTTTTGAAAGTCACGGAATTTGGACTCGCGGGGTGGATAGTGCGTATACCGTGATCGGTCGGGCTCGGGGAGAGAACGGGGAGATGGAGAGACAGAGGAGGTGGATGAGGCTGGTGTGACGAGATAGGCAAGTGGCGATGAACGGGGAGGGATGGATTGGACTGAAATGTGATACGGTTGCCAACGAACCCTAGCATGTGATGTTGAAGGGGAGCCCCGATGGGGGAAGGAATGTGCGGCGGCTCGAACCATGAACTGAGCGAAGAACCAGGAGCGAAGCGGAAAACACGGGTGTTCGGACTATTCGGTCGGATTATCTAGAGTACAGTAGCGGGACCATTAATGCAGATGAGTAAGGTAAGAGTGACGGGCGAAATCTTGAGTTCGGTGGAGGCAATTTGGCGAATGGGTTTGGAAAATCGGTATATGTCGTATGTGTGCATCGTGGCACAGGTTGGGTTGCGAGGACGGGTCTAAAGTCTACGAGACTCTAGAGCGTCCTTGAACTGTATAGGACTCTCCCTTTGCAGGAAAACGCTATACAAATGGGAAGAACGGAACGGAGAACTGGTGGGCGTTTAACGTGGAAGGGAGGGAGGGAGGAGGAGGAAGAGGAGAGGAATTCTAAATACTCTGCGTGCTCTTGACTCGGGCGCTATAAAATGGAGGAGTCACTCTCCCACCCCTTTCCCCCTGAGACCGCATCACGGGGTCCGCCCGTCGCATTGCCCGCCTCCTCGCGTCGCCGCCGTGCTGTTCGTTGACAGGATGTGAGTCAAGGCGGGCCAGCAGGTGGGTCAGTGTCCGGTTCCATGTCAAGTACGCTTGAGAAACTGACACTGTGCTCCTATCCAGCACCGCACACAACATCACTTTGTCACTGCCCCTCCGATGCCGGACATCGGATATGTCAGCCTACATGTCGAGCAGGTGATGTGTGGCGTCAGAAGGAGAAGAAGCTGCCTTCGTGATACGGAGTATGACAATGAGCGTCATCCGACTATTCCAATTTTCAGGTAAATTGATCGGCAGCGAACGGATTTTCAACCAAACAGCATCTCTCTACCTCTCGCCGTTCTGCGTACCCATCTCGCTCGTTTTCATTCCTTGTAGATTTCAACATGAAAGTTGCACCATCACTCATTACCGTCCTCATCGTACTTGCTGCTCGTGCTGCGGGGCACACCAGTAGAGGTAAGCCCACTTTGTTGGCAAGACACGCCCGCGCTCCCCGTGAAGTGGTCTCCACAACTTCCGCAGGCCATATCACCACCTACGTACGCAGATCCTGCAAGTCAAGGCCTACGGTACGTTCCACTGGAGCCTTGGTCCCAATACTGATTGGAATTCGGACTGCACTAGACCGGCGTCGTCTCATCCACATTACCCCCTGCAATGCCGAACAGCGATACTTTGCCTACGTCCTCTTCTACCCCTGTTACCTCACAGCCTATGCCTTCGTCAAGTAATTGGTCAGCGGCGAACGCCGGCCCCGTCGGCGGTCTTGTTACTGTCGTATCAGCTGGTTCTTGTGGTTCAAGCGGGGCTACCAGTGCGATCGTTAATGATATGTGTTCGTTCACGTTTGACATCCATTTGGATTTCAGCGCAAACAACTGCGTTGAGTGGACCTAATGGGCATATCAATTTCTTGAACTGTGGTTTGACATCAGGAGGGTGGACTCCTCCTCTCCTGTACATTACCGGTATTGTCACCGTTGAGCTCTCGCAGATCGCCTATAACTCTGGATCCGCTTTCTCTGCCTGCAAGGATTTCATTCCGCTCTTCGAGAAGTACGGTCGACAGTATGGTGGTTAGTTCTCGACGTATCTTCAAATTTAGATTGGTCGCTGAGTGCCGGAACTAGTTCCTGCTATCATGCTTGCATCGTTTGCAATGCAGGAAAGCTCTTGCGTCCCTACCACCGTTGGAGGCGCTGGTGAGCAGGGTCTAATGCAAATCACCGTTGATAAGTGTGGTGGTGCGCCCGACGGCAATTGCCAAGACCCAGTATATGTTCCCGTGTTGTAGTGTTTTGGATCTTAACCAAAGGTTTCCCCAGGATTTTAACATCCATCAAGGAGCTCAATTCTTCTCGCAGACTCTTGAGAGTGTCAATGGCGACCTCCTTCTAGCAATTGGTCGTTACAATGGCTGGCACAAGGGTTTGACATACGTGAGTTTCCTTTGGCTAGCTGATGGGCATACACTGAATGTTACCGATAGGCAGAGGCAACTGCTGCCGCTCGGAACGGTAACTGCCACGAGCAAAACAATCTGGACTAGTGAGTATAACCGAGCAGCGGGTGTGACATACCCTATGGTTGATCGTTTTACTTAGCCTCCACCAATTTCTGAACGGTTGGATGCAGGACATCAATATCTACGAGAACAGCCCGCCTCTCGGAAAATACTTCAACCTCAACACTTGCTCAAACTGAGTCATGCCTTTCTCACCAAACCCACAGATCGTGTGAACGCGACAATTTGACAAAGACGGCTTCGCCCTCTCCGACTGATCAGTGTCTTTGATGTTGGATTTCACGGTGGTCTATATTTTCGTCCTGTCGTTGCCTATCCTTCTCGTTAATGTCAAGTCTTGAATTACGGGCAGAATTGCTTCACAGCCACCGATCGTGAGATGATATGAGCACTGTTTTTCCCAGAAGTTGAGTACTGCCAGTGACTTCGGAGCAGCCGGCGACCGAATTCGTGCAACGAGAGGATTTGTAGCACTGACATCTAGCTTACCGACCAACAGAGCACTATGCGCGACTCGCCATCGTCGTCTTCCGCACCCCCGTTACCCGCTTCAACATCGCTAACATCGCTGCCCTCGCCTGAATTAAAGACGCTGAGTCTGAAAGACGTGACCGACGAAGACAGGGTACAGGCTGCGAAGTTAAAAGCGGAGGCTAACAATGCCTTTACAGGTATGTACTCCTGTTCGATCTTCCCCATCAGCTCGATGACGACGGGTGTGTCCAGGTCACAACTTCACAGCAGCCGTCAACCTCTACTCGAAGGCCGTTGAGCTGAATCCTAGGGATGCCACCGTTTGGTGCAATCGAGCTGCTGCGAGAACGAAGCTGGAAGAATACGGCTTTGCGCTCGACGACGCGTGTGAGTGGCTGTTGCGTTTCGGCTCGCTCATGCGAGATTCATGACGAGCAGCCAAGGCAATTGGGATCGATCCTAAATATGCAAAGGCGTATTATAGGTACGTCAGCCTTGTCCGCACATGCAGTGACACGCATCGCTCATTGGGTGCATCAGACGAGCAACATGTTACCTACAGATCGCCAAACCTCAATTGGCGGTTGCTGATTTCAAGAAGGTCGTCTCGTTAGAACCAAAAAATGATATTGTCAAATCGCAACTGGCAGCGACGCAAAAGCTCGTTCGGAAGATCGAGTTTGAGAAGGTGTGAAGTCTGGTTTCGATCTTGCCATTCGTGTCGAACGTGCTGTAGGCGATCGAGACGGAAGAAGAGAAGAATGCTGTAGAGCGCTGTTTGGAGATTATAGCGCAAGGTCCGCATGAGCGCTCATCTGTGCAGTCACACTCGTTGACGGCATATTGATTAGGTGGCTGCGACGTAGAAGGCGACTATGCGGGTCCAAAACTAGATGTGACTGAGGACGGAAAGCATACAATCACTCATGAATTCATATTAGCCATGATCGACTGGTTTAAACAAGGCAAGAAGATTGCACGGAGATATGCATGGGAGATCGTACTCGGCGCCCATTCGTTTTTTGTGCAAGAAGACAGCCTGGTCAATCTCGATCTTGCAGACAACGTAACCTGCGACGTCATTGGGGATGTTCACGGTGTGTTTTGAGATTGAATTCTTGGATATTGTGACTGGACGCACATCTCGACTAGGGCAATTCTACGATTTATTGCATTTATATTCGCTCACTGGGCCGCCATCACCTGATCACTGTCTATTAATGAATGGCGATCTGGTTGACAGAGGATCCTGGTCTATTGAAGTGATATTGACTGCGTTTGCTTATAAATGTAAGTGCTGCTGACCGAGTTACGTGGCTTTCAATGGTGGTTGAAGGACGTCAGGGTTATACCCTAACCGAATGTTCATCAACAGAGGCAATCATGAAGCGAAGGAGATGAACCGGACGTATGGCTTTGAAGGAGAAGCCAAGCACAAGCATGGGGAACAGACGTACAAGGTGAGGTGGTCAAGAGACTTGATTTTGCGGTGATTGAATCGCCGAACTTAGCTTTTCGCCCGCGTATTTACGGAGCGTGCGTGGCTTGAGGCTAGCTGTCAGTTGAAAACTTGACTCTCCATACAGTACCCCTGGCAACTTTGGTCAACGCAACGAAACCGTCCACAAACATCAACCCGAAGACAATATTATCTCCGGAGAAGCTGAAGCGTCATTTTGTCGTCCACGGCGGGTTGTTCAGCAAAGAAGGTGTAACATTAGAGGAGATACGGAAGATTCCACGCATTGGACGACAACCTGGACAGGAGGGTTTGATGTGTGAGTGTTTAGTTGGAACTTCCTTCAGTCTCAAATGTCGAGATACCTGGCCCCCTAGGCGAGGTATGAGTTCCAGGAAAACTTCTGTATACTCTCTCATGCGATTACAGCTGCTCTGGACTGACCCTCAAGATACACTAGGGCGCGGGCCAAGTAAACGGGTGCGTGGTCGGGCTGTTCTCTGTTACACGTTGTCTCAGCATGTCTCAGGGTGTCGGTCTTGCTTTCGGACCGGATGTCACAAAGCGATGGTGCGACCTCAACGGTGTCACTGGCGTCATTCGGAGCCACGAAGTACGGGAGAGTATGTAGTGTCATCACGTGCTGACCCCTTCGGTACTCAATGCATTTTAGATGGTTATGCCATCGAGCACGACGGACTATGCACAACCGTAAGTCTGTATTGACCGGTGCATCGTGTGGATGCTCACTCTTATTCTAGGTATTCTCTGCACCCAACTACGTTGATCAAGTAGGGAACAAGGGAGCATATGTATGTAGTTCAATGAATCGGCCCGCACTCTGACTCTGTTGCGCCAATAGATCCGCATAGACGCTGCTGGGGATCTAAAATACTACCAATTTGAAGCACAAGCTCATCCGCCTTTGAAGCCGATGGCATACGCCATGGGAGGTCTGGCTAGTTTGGTGATGTAGACGAAATATACTTTTGTGTTTACTGGGTCCAATCAATTTGGTGGTATGCGTGGGAACTTGTACAAGCTTTGTTTCCTACCTTGAGTTACTACACTGTGGCCGGAACACTTCATCGTTGTTTGACCCATGGACAAAACGAAATCCAAGTTAGCGGCGTTCTTTGATAACGGCGACGAAGAACCTTCGTTCCCAGTGCGATGGATAGGACCTATTTCTTTCATGTCAAGGCACTCACCAATTTGCTTCACATAACCAGCAAAAGCCATTGGACGACCAAAAGTTGTCCCAGTATACTCAAGGGACCGTACGCAAGTCTCGGCGAGAAAAGGAGAAAGAAGCGGCAGAAGCAAAAAAGAAAGAGGAAGAGGAAAACGCGGCCAAAGCGTATGCCGACTTTTTAGACGCATTCGAGGGGGAGGACACGGGCAGAAAGGAGGCGGGGTCGACATTCGTTCGAGGCTCAGGGGATGCGAAAACACATTATCAACCCTCCGCGAAGATTGCATCTGAGAGTTCTCGTACAAGAGCGTTGCGGGAGGAAATGGAAGAAGTGAGGAGTCGTCGTATGTTCGACCCCGCAGGCTGATATGATCCTTCAGACTTCTCCGCTGAGCAGTGTACCGAAACCGAAAGGCAAGCGTGCTATGGATTCCTTCCTTGAGGAAATCAAGAGGTAAGTAGAATTGCGCCCATGCTCTCTTTCTCATGATCCCCCGCTTTAGAGAGCAGGCTTTGCGGGAGGCTCGGTATTCTCGTTCCGGTAAGTCGAGTTAATACAACAATTTTGAGAGGTTACTCAGCACTACTTGCAGCTCACGGACGATCAGTGACGGCTTTGGCGGGTTTGTCTTCGTGTGCGTTGATGGATCGATGTTCTCAACCAATACCCTTTAGCCTACGAGGGCCAGAGTGGAAGCAAGGATCGAGGTGATCCTGAGGTGAGAAACATATTAGGGCTTATCCTTTCATGTCTCGAACGCGGAGCATCTATAGACGTCCAATCTTTTCGTCGCCAATTTGCCTTCCAATGTTACCGAACCATCCTTGGGCCAGTTCTTTGCTCGCCATGGACCCGTTGGCTCTGTAGGTTCTAGTTTTCCACAGGGATATTCTCGACTGAAATCGTGTCCTCAAGGTCAAGGTCATGTGGCCTCGTGGTGATGGCAGCAGTGGTCCTGGCAGTGATATGACTACGTCGAGACGAAATCGTAATGCTGGTCTCAGTGGTTTTGTCTCATTCATGAAACGCAAAGACGCCGAGGTTGCATTGAGAGAATTGGATGGCTTTGATTGGGGAGGCTCGGTATTACGGGTCGGGTGGAGCAAAGCTGTCCCTATGGCAGCGAAGCCGTTGTATGGTGCGAGTCCATTCGTAACTCTCCTGGTGTACGAAGCTCAGGTCATTCTCGTAGTTGCGACTCGTCAATCCCGTTCACGTTCCCATTCTAGAGACCGACATCATGGTAGGGGAAGGAGCAGAAGTCGTTCGCATTCCTCAGGACGTCGCTCGCGTTCCCGCTCTGGCGGGCATGGATATAGGTCTTCCCGACGGTCACGAAGCCGGTCATACAACTACAGCCGGTCGCCTCCGCGTCGACGTCGTTCGTACAGTCGTTCAAGGCGGTACGACAGTCGTAGTCCTCGTCGGCAGTCACACAGCTCTTCGAGAAGACGTGACGAAGAAGAGTCTGGCGTCACAGACACTTTCATACGGGCAGTAGCTGTCGAGGTAAAAGGTCATGGCCAAAAGTACGCAGACAATCTCAAAGAGTGGGAACGAAACAATCCAAAATACGCTTTCCTCAACGACCGGAGGGTGCGTTGCTTAGCTAGCTTTGGATCATTTTTCACAACTGTATTACAGCACCACAGACATGTCTTTTATCGAGGGTTGATTGAACGCGACAATGTCGTGGAACCGGACTTTGATGATGATGCACGTTCCCATTCCATGCATGCACCATATATATTGACACGCTGATTCCAGGGGTATAATTCGGTATATTCTACTGACTCCGCAGAGGAATCGGAGCAGGAACGTACTAAAAAGACCGTGTTGGGGAGACTCGCACGGAAGAGGTTTGAAGCGATGTTGCGCGCCCTGTCCGGCAAGCGAGGCGAACTTGCCCGTTGTATGACGTTCAGCTTGGAACATGCCGAGGCAGCTCGCGAGGTTTGCGCCTGGTCTGTCACCGTTTCCTTGAATCTCATCACCTTCCCTCAGGTTTCAGATATCATCATCACTTCTTTGCTAGTGGACGGCACTGCAGTCCCACGGAAGATCGCACGCCTTCACCTCATTTGTGATATACTCCATAATTCAGCCGCCTCAGTCCCGAGTGCATGGAAATTCCGTCAAGAGTTCCAGTCACGGCTTGGCATAGTGTTTGATCATTTTTCCACCATTTATCACTCCTTCCCTGGGCGCATCACGGCAGAAACCTTCAAAAAGCAAATAACGTCTGTCGTGGATATCTGGGAAGACTGGATCGTTTTTCCGCCCGAATTTACGAACGAACTTCGAGTGCGGCTTGATGGCACGGCACATGCAGAGTTGGAAGCAACCCAAGAAGACGAGGATGAAGGTCCGGTGTTGGAAGCCCAATCGGTCTATGCATCTCGGTTCAAGGCCAAGTCGTTCCAACCAGCTCAGCAACCTGCCCTTTCTGCTCCGCAAGAGCCTCAAAAAGAGTGTGATGACATGGACGGTGTGCCGATTGAAGAGATGGATGTCGACGGAATTCCCCTTGACGAAGACGTTGATGGCGTTCCCCTTGACGAGGATGTTGACGGTATTCCTCTGGCGGGTGGTCCTGGTGCAGATGATGCCGACATAGACGGTGAACCTATGGCAGAGGATGATGTGGATGGCGTGCCACTGTGATCTCGGATTTGGACCTTGTTTCCTCGCTTCCGTTGTCCCTTCTCCGACTATCTCAATGCAAAGTGTCCCTCCAGTGTAAAAGCAGCTGTCATAGCTGTATAGAGCGTCAGAGTTCTGTCCGTAGAGGTGACATAGCCTTTGATAGCCTCCGCCAGATCTCAGCCAGTATATCGATACATATGATGGTATGTCGTCTACAGCTATCCACCAGATCGAATAAATGCACTTGAAGCCTACTCCATCGTTCCGAAAAATTTGGCGTTGGTTGGCGCGTAGCAGCAGGAGACTCTCTCGGCGCGGTCTGAACATCAGGGATTGACCGTGGCTGAAAGACCAATGTCATTCAGCCATGCACCCACTCTTGGGCAATGCGGGCTTACATTTCCGGTGATGGCCCTCTCCGCTTCGTGGATCAACCTCGCAGAATCGTCCTCTCCGGTCTTCTTCCACATATCCCGGAAGTGTTCGACGGCATGCAGACTCTCACTGAAGCGGTGGAGTGTGTTGATCAATGCGACCACTTCCGAACGCTGCAAAAGGTTCTGATTTGTGTTGTGACTGCCACGATCAAAATGAGTTTTTAAGACATATCATCATAAAAAAAGAGAGGGATACACACTGGAGGGCTTTTTCGTCTATTTCAAACAAGACCTTGAGAGCAGTAGCCAAGCCAGTGGTTTGGACCTTGCCCCACAGACGACACTTGTCACAACCAATACAGTCCATGATCCGGGACACGTTGCGGAAGTGCTGTTTGAATTCCTGTTTCAGGATCTATGGTGTGGATCAGCAATGAGATAACTATATGTGGGGTAATCCACAAACGTTTGCATTCGCTCCACGGAAAAGTACTCGTTCGTCGAATTTGCCAACATGCCTTGCAATGTCCATTACATTGTCGAGTCTTGCAAGCGTCTGAACTTCGTCTTCCGAGCTGGGCGAGTGTGGATGCTGATGGGGGACGAGGCTGTTCCCTGACATGGAACAGTAGTCATACTCAGATAGATAAGGTGCGAGGCGAGCGACTGCACGAAGGAGTAAGACAGTGTTGAAATAGATGTACTGAAGGCGCTCAGGGTGGGAAGCTACTCTGGTGGCAAAACATTCAAGGTTGGGAGCCTAGAGAGTCATCTGAGAAGAGTAGTGCTTTAGATGGAGGAACACTTACCCATTCACCAGTCGACTGATCTAACCAGTCTGTACAAATATGTGTTGAGATGGATGCATGAAGACCTGTGTGAAATCAGTATGAAAACGTCACTCTCCCAGCCAGAATGCGTGCCAGATATGATCTTGTAGTATACTCTCTTCTCCAGACACTCTCCATCTGTATCTTCACCATCTAGAGGCTCGCGTAGGACATCGGTCAGAGTGTCAGGAAGGGTAACGGGCGCAGCAGATTTTCTGGTGAGAAGATTCAGTTCTGATAGACCAAAACAATTCTCTTCGTAGATCGCTCGCCAGACGCGATGTGACGAGCTTCCCGAGTATCCTGTGTATCGCTCAGGAACCAGCGTCAGATCAACATAATCCCCCTCTAATATAGCACGATGTTAGTGCATGAAATGCGTGGTGAAGGCTACAGAGCGCGGACCTGTCATATCATCGAGAAAACAAAAGTCAGAGTCACGGTAATAGCAGCCTGGTAATTGGATCCGCTGGGAATATGAATGAGTGATGACATGAGCCTACGATATTCACAAATACCTCATCCGTAGGGGGAAGATTTATTCTGCTCAAAGCAGCCGCCCTCCACTTTTCGGGTATTTCGCTCTGACAAGAATTTAGATTGGAATTCGACTACGAAGATGCTTGCATACCTCATCTACAGTGGTGATGCCACACTCGCGATTCATGCAAAAGCCGTTCTCCTGCCAAAAAGGACATTCTCGGTACAAGTCGACCTGTTGATGAATAAATTGAGTACGAGTTCAAACTTAGTTGGAATGAACTACGCACCTGGAAGTACCTGAAGAATGGAGTCTGAACGAGATCATGGAGATTTGCATACAGCTCTTCGTTGACACTCTCGATGGTCTCATAGTCACACATTGTGGTCTCAATTGGACCTGTAGTCTGGGATTATATGCCGTGATATTCATGCAAAGAAGACAGAAATCGAGGTGGACATACTTGACGCTGACAGAGGGGTTCGCCGCGGACGGGCTCGTGTTCCAGGACATCCTGGACTTGATGTTTGCGAACGAGGGCGTCACCAAGGAAAGATGAGGCATGCACATAAATGCTAATGGCGATGGCGAACGTGAGTGCGAGGCAAGCCCTAGGACAGGCTCGTTGCATTTCCCGGGATGGTCCAGATTGAGCTTTAACCTGCAGCCACGCAAGTACTCACCCGTATGGTCATGTGATCGATATGATCAATATCGTCGCGCTTAGGATCATTAGCAGCTAGACACTTCTTGTCGTCACGCATCATGGTTCCGATTATGACACTCAATAATGGTGTCAAGATGCCTGCCATTGGTAAACTTATTTCTCTTCATAACAGTTAAAGACTAACTCCCCATAGGCCTTGGTTGTTGGGGTGGATTTGGACCGGAGGAAAGAACCGCAGCCAAAGACTGGATTCTGACCGCTCTCCGGGTGTGCCGGCACGCTTGGTATTAGATGCCCGTAACTGACACCCTTATAGACAGGATATAGACACCTAGACACTGCCCTCGCATATGGTCTATTCCACCTTCTCTCTTTTCAAGTTACCTGTGCACTAACGTATCACAAGGAACCGAGGCTTCCGTGGGTGCTGCGATTCGCGAGTCCGGCATCCCTCGGGAACAGATCTTCGTGACCACCAAGCTTGGGTATGTACACAGTTTCTGTCCATCATCGGACTTGTCACCACCACACAGCTGGAATCACCGGGTCAAAGAATCAATCGAAGAAAGTCTGGCGAATGCCAAGTTGGATTACTACGACCTCGTCAGTCACTTTTCTCTCTGCAGCTTCTTTACTTACCTTGTCAATCGCAGTACCTGATACACTGGCCTCAGGCGATTGATCGTGGGTGTAAGCGGACAGTCACCCAGCCTGTGCTCCTTTCCTTCTGAAGGTGACTTTCACCTTGACAGCGCGCGGCGGGGCGTTGGAGGGCCCGGATGAATCTTTTGTGGCTATCGAGCGCCCGACCTTCAATGAAACTTGGGCGGAGATGGAGCAAGTCTTGGCTAGTGGCAAAGTCAGAGCCATTGGCATCAGCAATTTTTCGATTAAAAAGTCTGTACTCTATCAATCAGCGAGGTCAGGATGTCACTCACCTTGTCCAGCATCGAGAAACTGTTGACAACGGCAAAATTTATTCCAGCAATTAACCAGGTTGAGTAAGTGTGCCGTGGCATCATGCTAGCTTTCTTATTCATGCCTTTCAGGCTCCACCCATACCTTGCCCAGCCTGAGTTGTTGGAATACTGCAAGAGCAAAGGAATTCGACTTACAGCTTATACCCCCACCGGTGAGTTTACTTCAGAACTCAGAATGCATCAGCTGATCGACAGGCAGGTTACGCCACTGTCCGCGATGACCCTACTATCAAAGAACTTGCTGCCAAGTATAGCGCGACTCCGGCACAAGTGATATTGGCGTGGCACATCGCCAGAGGGCACACCGCTGTCCCCAAGAGCCAGGACCCACAGAGGCAGAAGGACAACGTCACGGTGACGAGCATTCGTTTAGATGGAGAACATACGTATTTGACCACATGCAGCTGATCACACTCTTACCGGAAGATGTAAAGCGAGTAAGTGACCTGGACAGAGGTCGGAGACTGTGCTGCGGGCCAGATGACCAAGGCAATGTGAATGGCTGGACCTTGGAGCAGTTGGGCTGGTGAACGTTAGAGATATGTTTCTTGGTCGTGTCAGTGTATTTGTACGAAGGATATGCCAATACTACCCGTATGACAGTTGTACTGTTTCATATATGATCCGGGCCATTAATAGGACCGTGTTCGCACGTCCATTATACCCAGGTCTTTGGGTAAGACACGTCTGCACTTACCAAACCCATCTTCCTTTTTTTGTTCTTTTGTTTCGTTGAGTTTCGTCGTCGAGCCCAACGTTCAGGTATTTTCTGTCAAAGGTTCTGCATTTTGGACATTCGCAACTCTCGGACACATGAACACGTCGGCAATCTCCTCTGGCGTGGGCGCGGCTGAACTCCAGGTGTGGACACTGTGACTATTGCATGTTTCCGGTCTGAGATTATCTTCGTTCCCGTCTACGTTAAGAAGCTACATGGGATCGAAGGCACTCCGGACCCTTTCCCACCTCCGCTGGAGGAAGAAGTGACGCCGGTCAACAATAATGTGGTGGATACTAGCGATCACTCTGCTTTCCCGTCACTAGGACCCTCCGCTGCCCCCGCCGCCCGCCCCGCCAAGTCTGTTGCCTGGGGTGCCGTCTCTGGTCCTCGCATCAAGGCAACCGTCAGGTCGCAGCCTATGGTCTCTGACTCCTTCACTTTGTCCGCCATCGAACTTGCGGTGAACAAAGACGGCAAACCCTTTTCACTCGGAGAAATTATGAAACAGGTCATGTCTAAATTCAAAGTCAGGATCGAGGCTTCTGCCAACCAGAGGACGCGTCAAACTACATTCCACATGAAATCTGAGTCTCAGAAGGAGCTTGATAAAGCAAAACGGAACCTGTTCGCTCTTCTGAGCCCCGTGGTGCGTCCGCGTGTAGCTCTTGGGGATGTTTTTAAATGTAGTCTCAGGTCACTGCTACTCTACCTGCTCCGGCCTCTACTATACCAGCCATCATCGGATTTAAAGGTCGGTCTTCATTGACCTGTCATGAATTCAGGATCTTGAACATTCGCCACAGGTGCCAATCTGAAACAGGTGCGGGAGCAAACTGGAGTAAAGGTGGAAATCCCTCGTAGGGACAGTGTTACACCTAACGGTCATCTCAACGGGTCTGCCAACGGGCCTGCCACACCTACTGATGAGGAAGACGAAGTCCTGGTTCCTATCACGATCACGGGCCCGCAATCCCTCGTGTATGAAGCTCAAGCCATGCTAACCGACATCATCTCCGCTAGGACTTCCAAGTCAACTCAGCGTGTCAAGGACGTCCCGCGTCACATCCTTCCTTTCGTCATTGTCCGTCGCGCACTCTTCATTGAGGCAGCGCACGGTAGTGACATTCAGCTCGCATTAAATGTTCCGGGACGCGAGGTCACCGTTAGTGGCGACCGCGAGGCAGTCGTTCGTGCTGTTGAACTCATCCAGGGAACCATCGAAACGTTCAAGTCTGCACTCATTTCCGTCAAGATTTCCTTACCCAAGCGCCAGCATCGTCTTCTTACTGGCCAGGCTCTCGATGAGATCATGGCAAATACCCAGTGCTCTGTTGTCGTTCCGGAAGCTCATGAACAAGGTGAAGAGGTCTTGGTCTATGGCAAGCAAGAGGACATATCTGCAGGTCTCGGTGCTGTTATGGAGAAGGCGAATTCACAGTATATACATGAGTTCCCTCTCCCTGGTCCTATCACAGTTTCACGTCAGCTTTTGACTTATATAACACGCATCAACTACCCCAGGGTCCTCAGTACTGCTCATCCTGGTGTTTCGGTTTTCACGCCATCAAACACGGTGATGAACGAGGCTCCAGCTCTTAACATTGATATCGTCGGAGAGAAGCCTCTGGTGGATGGTGCCATCAGACAAATTTCGGAACTTCTCGATAAACTGATCGGCGCAACGAGGGAGTTATCCATTGATTGGCTCATCCACCGAGTTATCATGGCGAAACATGCGAAAACGCAAGTTTCTACTTCCCCTTTCAAAGAGTCTATCTGACTCCACACAGGTTGAAGCAGTTCCACGAGGCTCACAACGTTCAAGTCTTCTTCCCTCCCGAGTCTGTGGAGCAATCCACAGTACTCCTTGTTTATGACCCTTTCTCCCCTTTGGCCTCGCCTTCCTCTGTTGACAAAGAGAAGCATCTGGATGACGTTGTTACGGAATTGCTCAAGATGGCTGAAGATGCTGCGGACGTCAAGAGCGAATTAATATCCGTCGAGAAACGTTGGCATGAGGCAGTGGTTGGCAAAGATGGTACCACTCTCAACGCGTAAGTGGTAAATTCCTAGCGTGAATAATCTGTAACTGGTGACTCTAGAATTATTGGTGAAGATACGGCCCTGTCGATCAAGGTTGGTGCTATGGCAGGCGATTCATCCAATCGGGACGTCATCTTAGTTCGTGGGGTCAGCACAGACGTCGATCGTGCTGTCACGGCAATCTTGCGGGTCGTCGAAGATGCCAAGAACGATGCTATTGTCAGCAGCTACGTAAGTGAATCCCGCCCCTCGACACTGCTGTCGTTATTGATCTGTGCACAATAATTTAGTCGACGGAATTTGAGATCGACAAGGAATATGTTGGTCGAGTTGTTGGTGCGCACGGAGTCGGTATTAATAGACTGCGAGACCAACTCGGCGTCAGAGTGGACGTCTCCAATGAAATCGAGGAGAAGGAGAAGGATACTGCCAAGAAGAAGAAGCTCGTTCACCAGAAGTCCAGAATTAGAGTAGGTCACTACACGCAAGTTATGGGATAGAGTTGACGCTCCACTCAGATCACAGGACGTAAGGAGAACGTCGAGGAAGCCAAGAAGCGCATCTTGAACCAGGTCGAGAGACTGGTTAGTTCCTCATTACTGCCACATGATGCCCTCATCTCACACGTCGTTGATATACAACGCAGGCAGACGAGACATCGGAGACCCTCAGAATCCCCGTCCAATTCCACGCTTCCTTGATTGGTCAGAATGGTAAATATGCCATTCGCCTTGAGGAGAAATATGGAGTCAAGATCACATTCCCCCGGGGGTCCTCGGAAAATGGCGAGAACAAGACCCGTGAGCCCCTTAAGCCTGATGAAGTCCTCGTCAAGGGTGGCAAGAAGGGTGTGGCTGGTGCTAAATCTGAACTTCTCGAGGCTCTGGAGTTTGAAAAGGAGTCCAACCATGTTCTCCAGTTCACTGTCCCGACTCGCGCTGTTGCGCGTATTCTCGGCAAAGGCGGTGCGAGTATTAACGTGATCAAGGATGATACAGGCGCCCAAGTTGATGTTGAGAAGGTTACGGATGACAACAACGTTGTGACCAACATTTCCGTCCGTGGAACCAAGGAGGCCATCAGTGCTGCCAAAACTGCTATTCTAGCAATCGCTGAGCAGGTTGGCGAGGAAGCGTCAGCATCATTGGTCATCGAGACGAAGTTCCATGGGGCTATCATTGGGGCTGGTGGACAGGGTTTGAAGGACTTGATCATTCGTTGTGGTGGTCCGTTTGATTCCAAGCTGCAAGCAGGACTTGTTCGATTGTAAGTTACTTTTGGCTGTGTGTAGGCCCGGGCTAATCATGATATGAGCCCTCGACAGGGAGAACCTGCCGATAAAGTGCGTCTTCGCGGAGAACCTGCTCTTGTCAACAAAATCAAAGCGGAACTCGAGATGGCGGTTGCTGCTTTGCGAGACCGCGTAGTGCTAGCCGTCGAGATTCCAGCAACCCAGCATCGTAATCTCATTGGTAGAGGCGGTCAGCACCTGAATGAATTGCAAACACGCACGGGTGCTCAAGTACAGTTCCCTGGTTCTCGATCCTACAACCAAGTAGGAGAAGCTGTCAACACAGATGAACTCAAGGATGTGGATCCCGCTGACATCGTCAAAGTCTCCGGTGCTCGGTCTGCTTGTGAAGCTGCGATTGATGAACTCAAGGTATACTACTTGGAATGACAGATGCATTACACCGACTGACCACTTCGCTAGGCACGAGCCCAAAGGGCGCACACCCCTGTGGAGCTACTCACCGCTGTGGTGTCTGTGCCCCTGAAGTATCACCATGCGATCTCGCAACAGGGGGGCTTCTTTCGTAGCCTCCGATCGCAGGGTGTGTACGTCGACCAATCTGCTCATCCTCAAAGACCTGCGGTACCCACCCATCCTCCGCAAAATGTAACTCCCAATGCTCGGATTGACGATGCGGAAGACGACGCTCCGGAATCGAACTGGCAGGTTATTCTCAATTACCAGGATGCAGAGGAAGGTGATTCGGAGTGGACTTTGAAGGCAAAGGATGCCGTGAGTCTCGAGCGGGCTCAGAGTGACATCAAGACGGCCATTGAACAGGCTGAGGCGATGACTCACGTTGGTTTCCTGACCCTAGCTGATCGTTCTGCGTTCCCGAGGATCGTTGGGTCGAAGGGCTCTAACGTTGCTCGCCTGCGTGCTGAGACTGGCGCAGACATTACCGTCGGTAGAGACAGCAACATCATTGTTATCATTGGTCCGTTTTCCATACTACCTCAACCAGAGCGTCTAACTCAGACTGATTGTAGGTTCGGCATCCGCTGTAGAGGCGGCGAGGGAAGCAATTCTCAAACAAGCTACTTCACCACGATCAGGTCGTCGCTAGGCACATGTTCGTCATATGAACTGTATATCTAACATGGCATGTATCGCCTACAAACTATCTGGAATGGCAAGCTGGGATGATTCGGGAAGCAATATACTGATCGCATGATAGCTAGTAGTAGTAGGGTGTCTGAAACTCGCCATGTACTTGCAGACTTGATTGTAGTACCAGCCAGTGGCAGACCCGGTATTGTTCTGTGTCGAAACGTACAAATTTCTCGAATGTTCAGGCTCACTGGCATCTTCTGTAGGCTATTGACTCCACGCTGGATGACGGCGTGCTTGTGACAGTGCTCTTAGACCCGGTCATCGACCACCTCAAGTTGTGATAGTACTACTAGTTGAACACTATGAGCACCGACGTTACACGAGGTTACTATGACTCCTTCTTCGGCCCTCCTTCAGAGCCTATATCCATCCGCAAGTTCCTCGACGACACAGCCCCACTCGTTTTCCCCTCCAGGATCGACGTGCTTAATCATGTTGGTTGGCAGAACCTTTCAGACGATGAACGAGCTGCAGTGGAGGCAGAGTGTAGGTACGTTCACAGAGACTGTTACTACTAGTCAACTCACGCTCTCGACGCGCATGATAGTGTCACTGAGCTAAAGGCTACTGTTGAGGAGGTGTGGGATAACCCCATGCTATCTGCACATCTTCATCGCACACACACTGCGGCCGTAAATGCAGTACATAGTCAGGCTGGCGGATCTGCCTCAAAAAGTCGCAAGCGAAAGCATTTACCGGATCCCGAAATTGTGGGTGCCCAACCGGAGGTGCGCGGATTAGAGGAGAAGCTGGAAGCTATTTCTCTTCGATGTTGGAGGTACCATTCGCGTGACATGCGTTCCTCTGCAGACCTGATCGTACACTGTTGGACAGCTTGAACCACGAATCCGCGTTTTTCATGCGCACATCCAAACACTCGGACTTTAATGCACTCAAAAACGTCAAGAAATCGGGACACGGCGTGTTGACCTGTAATCTGCCGCCTTCTAAATCTCCTCGTCTCACAGGGTCCAACTCACCTTCCTCTTCCGCGCTGAGCGAGTGTTCGTCGCATCGAGACGCCCTTGTTACGTTCACTGTGCATAATCGCGTGCCCTGGATCTATAGCCAGCTCACTCGTTTCTCCCAACATGTCGTACTGTCCTCTCAGACCCTTGCAGATCTTGTCCGGGTGATTCCTTGCGATTCGAACGAAATGCCGACGGAGGTGGTCGACAGCCGGGGTAATGTGGTTGGATATACTTACGAAAGCGAAGAGCAAAGTCAGGAGACCGCTGGAGAAGGATGTTTGTTGCTCATCGAGGGTGTTGCCTATGGGGATGGACGACCAGCCGACGATTATGCAGAGTATGTCCAGTCTGCTCCAATGGAAGATATCCACCTTTTGATTCACAATGTACTTCTCATCATAGCAAGCTCGTATCTCATCTGCAAGGGTTGCCAGAAGAAAAGCGACCGCAGATCACCCGGTCACCCACGTCGCTGAGCGAGACCCCTTTGACTTCCCTCACTCTCCGAATCAATCAGCCTTATTGGATGCTCCACCAAGGAAATTGTGAGCACTTTGTTGTCGTCGATGAGATAAGGTACGTACTGCTCTCGCGCATGTTGCTACTGACTGATTCGTGACTTCCTCTACAGGTTGGCTCATCCTTTCGATCCACCATCCGGCTATCCCCTCACCGTACATGTTACGCCCACAATTGGCGACATCTGCAAAGCCTGTGCCAAAGTTCCCGCGGTGCTCACTGTCGTAGGGGATATCCGACTAGGTGAAAGTCCTTGTTTGCTCTGTGCGCCCTGTTGGCGAAACATGGGCCCACCAAAAGCAGAAGACGCAGAAAAAGTGATCGTGGTGTCACTGGTGAGACATCGCAGGGCATGGGAAGGTGACATGGATGTATAGCAGAATTTGAGCCACCGCTGAGGTATTCGTTATAACGGAAGTTTCAGTGGATACAGGAATGCTAACCTTCGATAGGTATTACAGGAGTAGCGAAGAGTAGTGCAATGATTTCCGTGAGTCCGTCTATTAAGTTATGGACATACAGAGAATGTAAAATACCACTGAAGTTACATGCCATGCCAGTGGGCCAAGACTCAGAAGGAACGAAGCGTATCGAATAATAGGTCAGTCAGCGGCAAGTTGTCCGAGACTCGAACCACCAGATTTTGGCCAAGATACCTGGACCGGCAAATAGATGGTTGGATATACCGATAGATCAGCCAACAAGCAGGTGAAGACGCTTGCCAAACTACCTCCTTATCCCATACCAGAAAACCAATCACCCTAGGAAGGATAGCGTCACGTCTGCGAGCGAAGAATCAACCAATACTTCCCCTTGCTGATATGTATTCCAAGACCCCTCGGTTCCCCAGCCAATCCACCCATATGAGCGCGCAGTTGAATTCAAATCCATCACCATGGTTCTTGCCATACCAGGATCCCAAGGATCCGGCACACTCGCATTTCCTTGTGTGACAGATGCAGATGATTGTTTCGTGGACACCTGGAATATTCCCTCAAAAAGGCTGTCAAGAATAACATCGGCAGGACCAAGGTCATTGACAACGTGTAGTTCGATAACCGTGGGGGGAGAGGTCGGGTCATGCAAAAAGCTAGTGGATAAAGAGCCGGAAAATGTACGAAGGTTCGCAATGAAATTGGGTCGCGGCGGAGGATTCGGGTTAGGAGCTAAAACGGTGACATTGGCGGTCAAGTTACTGAAAAAAAGTCAGAAGTTGCATAAAGCTGCAGATAAATGAACGCGCACCTATTTCCTGTGTGTACATCGAGGAGAGTAGGGAACTGTGACTTGGGATCATTGTACAAGCTGATATTAGCGACAATGGGGCTACACATGATGACAATGTCGGCATGAATACGGTTCAAACAGGTGGACTAAACTGACTTACGCCATGATAGTGCTGATGAGGAGGGAAACCTGTGCATGGAACGTCCCCGTAACTGGTTCTAGCGATGTATCGACCAGTAACCTGTTAGCACTTATGGACTGTCGATGAGAGTGTCAGATGAGGTGAGTACTTAACTGTTTCGGATCACTTACATCAACGGTTACTCGAGAGACAGGGCCTTCGATAGAGACTTTGTCAAATATAACATTGCCATCAAAGGAGCTAAACCGTTGATCGAACATAGGTAGAAATGTGGAGAAGGAGTCTACCCGGGAAGGAATTGAGGTTTGTGGGAACAGAAGACTGATATTGTAAAGGATACTGTCGGTTGAAGTGAGGTTGTTCGGGACCTGGAAGAATGTGAGTAGCTGCGATGGAATAATAGATAAGTGAACTCGGAAGACAAACATAAAGGGAAAGATCAGTAAAATTATCGGCGATAGCCCAGCATACACAAGTCTGATTGAAAACGCTAGGTGAGGAGGATTGCATGGCGATCGATAAGACAGCCTCTTGAACGGTCTCATTGGGATTGATGCCGGTATAAAAGGCACCCTGAACGACGTTGAGATCGTCAGAGCAAGATGCGTTTGAAGTAAGGCTGAACTGTCCGCTTGGAGAAACGTGGTTATCGGCCCTGTAAACGACCGAACGGGATCAACAAAAAGGGTAAGACTAAGGACCAAGACACGTACATCGCCAGGACGATGGAGCCAGCGTTATCGCCACGATATTCAACCTCTGTCCAGAGGTCGCAGACAGGAACTATCCCTGATTGTACGGGGTTTGAGATGCTTGAGTTGCCAAGGTGGTAGGAACCGGAGCTTTTGTTTGGCCAATCAAGTGCATAAGTAAGAGGGTTGTAGGAGTATTTCTGCGCGTCCTCGTATTCTTTCTGGTGTGCATGTGAGGGTAGAAGGGTCGAAGGAAGGGAGAAAGCTTACATGGACGATGATAGGGATACCGATGACGAGAGTGAGGAAAATGTATACGACAAGGGAGATGACGGCGGCTCTCCAAAAGCGAGAATCGAGTATGCGGCGTCGAGGAGGGGGTTTGTAAAGAGTGACCTGTGAGTCATTGAGATCACGAAGGGTCAACGCCTGAGATGTTTCATAGTCGGGCAAGGAACCAAGAGGACGACTCGCTGCTTGCTCTGGGTAACGAACGGTGGGAATAGCAACGGGGGGTTCCTTTATCTTCTGGGTGTCGTCTTCGTCGGAAATAATCATTCCTGTTGGCTATGGCATGGACGGTGGCAAGGACGGCGGTGGACGACGGCGACGACGACGACGACGAGGTGGGGCGTGATTGCTATGTAAAGTTGCCACAGCAAACTTGTTCTACTATCACACCGCCCTTCCAATTTTGTAATCCGCCTTATTTCCCCTCCGCCCGACGGCCATCACGCTCTCGGCAAGTCGGCACTCTGCCATTGTGGAGCAGCGGACATTCAATTTATTCCATCTCGCCGTCTTTAAATACTCTGCGCGTTCGCTCCTCCCTTCCTTCGTCTTCCCCTCCCTCCCCCCCATCTCGCCGATGGGTCTAATCAAGGAATACGTTGATAGAGCGATCCAGACAGAATCGGACACTGTGTTCTCTCCGTATGCTGATCCCGCCGTGGTGCTAGCTGCACCACCCGCAACATGTCACGGACTGGTACAAAAAGTACGCACTCTATCCCACAATTCGGTCTCGGAGTTATCCCCTTCCGGGTCAGACAGCGTATATGTTATTCCGAAAAGCCCAGTTAGCCCAATACTCGTCCCGCTGGTTTCTCGCCGACTTTCCAAACGTAAACTTGCGTGGTGCCCCGCCGGCGAAATTGTGAATCGGCGCATCGTCTCGATGCCAGAAAATATGAGCGAGGCCTCGCCTGTCCTTTCTCATGGTCATGGAAAACGAGTTGTGTCTATGCCCGATCGTATCCGGCCAGTGTTGGAGCCGTCTGTGGAACTTTTCCAATCACCCTCTGCTACAACTGGCGACTCATTTGGATCGTATAGCAGCCGCCGGGAGCGTGTTTGCGTTTTCCCTGCCCCTTCTGACATTCCTCAGACTCCTTCGCCGCCCTCCTCTCCAGAGTCCCTTCTCATCATCGCAGCCGGTACTCAACTCCCAGAAGGTTTTTTGCGTAGAAAATATTCCCCAGAACCGCTTGTTGAGGAAGATGAAGGTACTTTACGCGCATATATCCGAAGTTTCTGACCTATTTCCGCGATATGAATCGTTCCAGATTGGATTACATGGGCAAACTCTCCTCCCCGCCCAATACCGGCTCTCCACGGACCCCTTTCCTTGCCATATGCTAGGTGTCCGTCGTGAGTTTTGAAAAAAAAATGTTGTGAAACAATTCGTGTCAATGTTTGCATAGCGGTGCCGAGGGAACGATCATCGAGGAACCTGATAATGTAGCCCAGATGATCTGGGGTTTGGGTCCGGATGACCAACCTCATAGCCAAATACGTGCCGATGGTCTCTCCTCCCACCCAGGCCACTCCCAAAACGCTCCTTTACACGGACTCACTCAGGTTCCACCACGCCTGCAAAAGAAGAGGACTCTCCAACAAGGCCCCAGGCTAGCTCGGACACAGATTTCCCCACCCACAAGTCATGTGACACCAGGCCTCGCTCGGACGCAACGACAAGCCCATGATGAGAAGCGCAGTTCGCTAAGTCGGTCAGACATCGACATTCACCAAGACACCGTCAGTCCCCTTCCATGGAACGAAGGACAGCCGATACCGGCGAATATTGGATATCCCGATAACGTCGTAAATGACTTAGACGTGTTTCCGGCTGATAACAACCGTATTCTGGAATGGCAGCTCGCTCGTTTGCGACATGCGCTCAGGACCTCGTTGGCTGACATGGACTCGTACAGTGTATACCCAGGACGGCTCGAACCTGTTATCCCAGCCGCTGTGGCACCTGGATTCCCGCAGTCTTGTCCGCGTATCTTCGTCGAGCCTCGTCCCAACGAATCAGTCAGCTCCGCTACGAGACAATCGCCGATTGCACTTGCACAACAGTACCGCCAGCAACAAATGTATAGGCAAGCACTTCAGAAGCATAAATTACAAGTACCAAGTATTCTCCCGACGCCGCCGAATTCCTCATCGCCTCAATGGTCTTCCCAATTTTCTCCGTATTCAACATATCGTTCGACGTTTTCCCCCGAATCGGTTGGTTCCACCGAGCATCCGGCTTCTGTCCCTTCGCAAAGTTTTCGTTCCGGTTCTAATGCCTCGCAGTATCTTCGCCATGTTTACGACCGGCATGGACAAGATAACGTTAACGACTTCGATACGAACACAAATATTCCATCCACTAAGATGCCACAAACTGCGCCGAATGTTAACTCAACTACATCCTTGAGACAAAGCTCGTCCTCTTCAAGTACACTAGCAAAATATATCAAACAACTGCAAGCGCTGTCTCCGATCGCACACTTCTCGCCGCTTCAGCCAGTCCCACCGCCGAATATCCCTTTACCCCCGTTGCCTTCCACCGACGAGAGCACTGTTGGCCCATCTCGAAGTGTTTACAAATCGCCCGCGGTTGCTACACCTCCTTCTCCAGAGTCACCACAAACTCTATCCCGAGGGCTGTCATGTCATAATCCACGTACGATACCACCGACCCGACCCGTGCAACGACGGCTCTCATCTGTACCTGAAGAAGACAGCGTTCTTTTGGAGTTTTCGGCGTCTGTATGCCCATCCAGGTTGCAAAGCCAGGTCACGACCGATAGCAGCTCGTCAAGCCATGATGGAACGACGGGACATCAAATACGCTATCTTGAAGTGCCTCTTGCTGATGTAACACGAAGGACCACTATCTCCGATTTACCTGAATTCGAAAAGAATGTGGCCCCCCCGACTGCTACTTTTCATGAGGCTTCACCGGTCAAGGTTCGGCTTCCAGTAAACAAAGAGCACAACATCCGAGAGCAGGCCGACGGTAAGGAAGGACGTCAACATGGACACAGGAAGAAACACCGGTACAAGAAACTCAAGGGGCCTATCGCTACGAACGAACAAGCGCCGAGACGTGGACCCGTAAATTAAGAAGTACGAGTGTCATTCCTCAAGCATTTTCAACGTGTACATCGTGTTTTCGGTCTTCGTGCAGCGCTGTATGTATGTTATTATGAGCTCGTTCGCTCAATTGTCATCCCCCAGCGATATGTACATGATAAATGCATCTAAACAAGCACCTCATGGCTTCACAAAGAGGTCGGTAAATTGATCCACACGAAGCTTGGAAAGGCTGTTTGCGTCGGAAACAACGTCCAAAATGCTAGAAGGGTTCCTCAGTTGACCCGTCGGATATAATGCATGAAATACTCACGTTTTTTGGTGGGCTAGATCAAAGTGATAGGAGATGTGTCGCTTAAACTTCTCAATCAAGAGAGGTGTGCCCTCTGCGCGGCGGCGTTTGTGTCCAACGGGATATTCGACCACAACCTCATCCAGTACGGTGCCATCATTCAACTCGACCAAGAGTGCATTGCCGATGGAGCGCTTGCTAGGTTCGAGGTAATCGACGGAGAACCTCTTGTCTTCAACACAGTGAATCTTGGCACGCAGCGCATCGATACGAGGATCAGCTGCAGAATTGTCGGTGTAAGATTCGGACGTAAGCTCGCCGAAGATGAGCGGGAAGGCGACCATGTAACTGATCGCATGACTAGATTTAATTCGTCATCGCATCAGATCGACTAAAGTGCTAACTAACTTAGATTGAAAGGGCGACGTACTCTCGGTCAGCAAAGTTGTCCAAAGGACCTTGCTTATCAATGATGCGAATGGCAGCCTCCTGCGTGCGGATGCGTACACTCTTGATATCGTCCGAAGATTTGTCCAACGTTTTAAGCTGCGCATGGATGGTATGCGCCGCCTCGACAGCGGTCTGAGCGTGGAATTCGGCGGGATAGGAGATCTTGAAAAGGACGTTCTCCATGATGTAAGAGCCAAACGGCATCTGGAACTCAAATGGCTTGCCCTGATCGATTGTCGTCGTCAACACGAGATTGCAAAACGTCAAGAGAGCGTTATACCTTGAACAAGACATCGTAAAAGCCCCAGGTCTTTGCAGTGAGCACGGACGGGAGGCCGAGTTCACCCTTCTTGACGAGGAGCGCGAGATTCACGGCGCGTGAGCATGCATCGCCAGCAGCCCAGCATTTACGAGGGCCGGTGTTGGGTGCATGACGGTATGTGCGAAGCGGCTGACCGTCGACGAATGCCTGTGAGACCGCATCGAGGGTCTGGGCATGGGAGAGCCCGCTGCGATGCATGTGAGCCATGCGAGGACCATGGCAAGCCAGAAGAGACGCTTACAGCAGCTTGGACACGACGGCGGTACTGGCTACTTTGACGAGCACGACGTGATCGAGACCAACGCGGTTGAACGAGTTCAAGAGCGCAAGGCCACCCTGAATCTCGTGCGCTTTGATCATGCCCTCGAGGATGTCATGGACTGTCAACGGCTGACCCTGACGCGCGAGATGGTCAGCGACTGCGAGAATAGCGCCAAGATTGTCTGATGGATGACCCCCTATAAGATACATTCAGTACGTCAACGAGGAAGTAGAGGGCATTCGAGCGCAGATCAGAAAGACGCACACTCTGCAGCAAGGAAACAATCATTAAAGTCTAGGTACCGGATCATCAGACCGATGTTGAAGGCACCGCGGATGGGATCCAACTGGTAGTTGGTTCCGGGGATCCTCGTTCCTGCATCAAGGGGTCAGACGTGAATTGCGTGCTGTCGAGTAGCGCATGGGACGCACCATTCGGCACGATGGTTCCTTCGACGACCGGTCCTAACAGCCTCGAGCAACCATCGAAGCGCAAACCTTCGAGGCCACAACCAATGGTATCAATGAGACAAAGACGGGCAGTCTCGAACGCAAGGTCTGAAGTGACTTGATAGTTGTGGACGTAATCTGCGATATCCTTGAGGACTTTGTCTGATTCTGGACGAATAGCCGACTCTCCGTGGTAGACCGACATGGTACGTGTGGCAGTCAGGTTCAAAGGAGGACGAGGGGTGTTGCTTGACAATCGAGAAGGGCTTAAAAAAGCTCCAAACGAGCGCGAACCTCGCCGAATTAGGGAGAACATCAAATCTGCGAACCAAAGTGACGCGAACGGTATAACTTTTATGAATTACGGTCGTGCTGGTCAGTGGCGGAGAGGTAGACGGTTTGTCACACACCGTGAAACGCTCAGATGGGCATTGCGTCGATACGCTGATCATCATCATCATCAAAACACCAGTCCTGCGACTCGGATTGCCATTAATTTATATTGTTCCTTTCAATAAAAAATGGTTGTATGCACTATACTCGTCGACTAGATGGCAGTTCCTGCCTGCAGTGCCTCCATCTTCGCATCATCATCATCATCATCATCATCATCTAATGTACGTCCTATGGGGCTCCATGTTCAGTATGCATGAAGATCTGGGCTTGTATTTAAAGGCGTGTGTAACCCAGCTCGTCTGGGACTGGAACTTCACCATTGACACAGCCATAGCGGTCACTGGGGTTTTCGTTTTGCTAGAACTAAATCGAGGGACGTTGCTAACACCAGTTCTGGTGGTTCCACGGGTGTTTAATCACCCTGCCTTGACAAACGAGATTCCCCGCGAGGACCTCCGGTATGGGACGTACGACACAGCATGGTAAGTTTTCTCGATTATAGACACTTTGTTCGGACAGCTGTGGTAACGGTGGACTCGGGTGATGACACGACGCAGCTGCTCAGAGGGCTGATGGATGTCATTCCCGCTAATCCAGAACGCACCAACGACCTGGCCGCCCCCATACTATTTACTTACCCCTCGCGCGAATATTGCTGGCGCTCACAGTGTCCTTGCCCCCGAGACAGGGATCTTTGCGTTCCCAGCAACAAACAATCATAGCTCACCCATCGATGGTATGAACGAATTACGAGAGCGCTTACCGGTCAATATGAAGGACGTGTTTGTCAGGCTAGAAGAAAAAGCGATCTAGGCAGTTGCAACGCGTTGAATCAACAAGGTATACGTCCCGACGGACGAAACGCACGTACCGATCAACAGCGGATCCAGTGGATTCTAGGTCCATTTTCGAGGTATGCAGTTTTGTCTGACTTGATAAAGGTCTTTGTTAGGTTTATTGTGATGAAGAAGATCAAGACCTTGTGGATAAATGTATTATTTCTTCCTCGTAAGTTGTCGGATGCTCGTGATGAAGCCGCTTGTGTTTTAGTATATCGTCAGCTAATGTACGCATACAGTTTTAATGATGGTGCCAGTGCTATGCTCTACTGTTCGTCGGTCACCGGTCACCCTTCGCGCTCGGTGCATCTCCCAGGCGCGCTTTTCATCTGTTGGCCCTGACCAACGCATTGTACAAGATCGTGCAGGATACAACTGCTCTGTTCTGCCACCGAGGCATACACTGCCCATCCGATGTATTCAGACCCGACGCATTGGGACTCACCTCCTGAGCACCGACGCCGAGCACCTTCCATCAATCCACTCGAGCGGTTCCGTGATGCATCGACCAATAAGGTTGCCATCGGTATCTACAAGACACAATTTACTACATTTACCTTCCCTCGTCCCTCCAAAACGCCTGGTTTCCAATGGATCATCATCTCAAGGGTTGGCAATGGTAATCTGAAACGAGACCAAGGGAATACCTCTCAACTTCAAGGTCGGTCTCAAGGTCGGTGTTCGTTCATGCCTCGTGCCTGGGGAATCGAACACGAAGTGCAGACACAGTCGGTATCCGAACAAATAAGTCTCGTGGCTTCCCGTGGACTGCGCGGCCAAGGGCACCATCGACCTCGAGTCTATGAATCTTCGCTTCTACGGCAGGCATGAGTGACCCGGAGTAAAGAGGGAGGGTTTTTTTGAAAGGGGTGTGAGTAGTGCGTGGGGACGTGTGAAGAGGAGGTTTGGATTGCATGAGATATACCTTATAATGTTGCTCTTATTGATGACGTTGAACGTCACGCTAAATCTGCTCTTATATCATAGTGAAGTATACACCTTTCTCTCCTGATCTACGTGATGCAGCATCAGAGCAACAGTGTTAGACTGTGCCCTGCCAGTCCCAGTACTGACAAACAAACAAAAGAAGATCAGCAGTGTACCGCGCGTAGTGACACGCGACTCACGATACCCCGTGAACTTCTCCAGCGGTGTATGGAAATACACGCTCGTCGTCCCAAGCGCAAACAACCAGATTGCGACGAGACTCACCGTGGCCGTCACCGCCCGCGTATGCATCCTCGGCCACGCCACGGCTCGCAGCGACGGTGTCAACTGGTCCGCGAGGAACAAGATCGACATCGTCAGCAAAAATACGTGTCCGGACACATCATGCCCATTCCGTAACCTCGGGACGGTGCTCCACGGTGCCTCCGGGAGCACCAACGGGGATGCAAACAGACTCGAATGGGTGGCAGGCGAGAGTCTGACTTTGGTGAGACAGTACTCATGTGGGACGCTCAAGGCTGCACCGGATGGGAGTGCGATGGTGCATTCGCCCCCTGAGAGCACGATGAAGCGTTCGATGAGGGGAGGGCCGAAGAACCAGCTCGTGAATGCGAGCCAGGCGAGGGAGGCTAGCATCCATTGGAACACGCGGGAGAGGGTTTGGGTGCGCCGTGGACTGGTGACCCAGAGGAAGAGAAAGGCGAAGGATGTCCAGCCCCAGGCATGTTTGATGAACCAGACGTTGAGGAGGTTGGATTTGTTGGCAAAGTAGTCGGACTTGTGAAGGGGGTGGGGGAGATGGGTGAGGAAAGGGTCGGAGGTGTCGAGGAAAGTGTTGTTCTTGACGGAGTAGACGGTGCCGATGAAAAGGACGAGCGTGAGCGTTACAAGGGCCGCTTGTCGCGCATGGACGTGGATGGTCATCCTTCAGCTGTTCACGTGATCTGTGATCTCTCTGAATTTCGTCGCCTTATGCACCGCGACATCGACGCCCCCATTTCCGCACGAGCGTCTTCACATTCAGATCCTGGTACTTGTGGTCGTTGCTTGTCAACGCTAATATCTCAGAGCAAACACCGTTTATACGGGTGCGTGTTGTCCGAGTCGATGCGGGTTTGATACTCCAACCGTACCCGTACTGGTCCGACGTGATCAAACACCCCGGTGTTACCCATGCCCGTGTTCAACCCTAATCATTGATCTTGAAGCGACCCGAGTAGTTCTTGGCCCGACTCTGACCGTACTACTTCCAGTAGTAGAACTTGAAGCACTCCTCTATCCACGATTTCATCCGTATTCAAACACATCGGATTTTGATGACAGATCGTCGCCCATGGTACCCAATCCACACGTAGGTTTGTCGCCATGGGCTCCTGTATAAAGGTGGGCAACTGAGCTCACAGTCACGGTGTTCCCGCCTTTTCATTCTCACATTCTCACATATAGAATGCGTCTCGTTCTCGGGATCTTCGTCGTTGCACTGGTCGCCTTCGTCGTTGCTGTACCTGCCCCTCAGGCTGCTGGGCAGAGTACAGGCATGACCATCCCACTCCACAGAAGTACCGGGCTGGTAAATACTGATGACGCCGTCAGTAGTCACGCGCTCAGATCCGAACTTGCATCCGTCGAGGCGTACGTCGTACGCACCGTTACCAGCACGTCGTAGTTAACTCAAGCATCACTTTTAGAAATATTCTTCGTGGACTTGAAAATTACGAGAAAAATACTGGGGTGAAGCATCCCACCTCTGAGGAAGGCGTTCAAAAACGCCAGAATAGTGTCAACTTGAATTATGACCAATGGAGACGTTTCATCTGGTATGGTACTATTGGTATCGGTACACCCCTCCGCGACTACACTGGTAGGATTCTATTTCACTCCTAACGAATTTTCACTCTAACCTCTCCTTAAGTTAGTTTTGACACCTCTTTTGGGTAAGTGTGATGTTAGGAACAACCCCCTTTTTTCTTAATTCCACAACAGCGACATCATCTTGCCAGCTTTTGGCTGTTTGAATTGCTTCGGCCACAAATTCTGGGTCCCTAAGGACTCTTCAACTTCGCGGCATGTGGGTGGGCCACATGACGTATCGTTTATAAACGGAGACATTATCACTGTTGATGCATACAACGATACCTGTTCCGTCGGTGGCCTGGCGGTATGTTCGCTATAGCTCATGGACATGAACATTTCTGACAGCTTATTAGGCGGATGGTCAGACCTTTGGTCTCGCCAGGTTCTATTCTCAAAGGTTAGCAGACAATAAGGCAAATGGTGTGATGGGAATGAGCTTTCCGTCTATCTCGGATCTGGACGCCAGCCCCATCTTCCAGACTCTCGTCGCCCAAGGAAAGATAGACAATCCAGTATTTTCGTTCAAGCTTTCGCTTGTTGGAGCCGAGCTGTACCTTGGCGGAGCAAACTCTAGCCTGTACACAGGAAGCTTCACCTATGTCCCTGTAACAGAGGAAGTAAGATAAATTGTCGGACGCACGTGGACATTTACTAATATTGGTCGTTCAGGGTTACTGGCAGGTGAACCTCGACCGTATCCGAATTAACGGGGCGTTGATCTTTAGCGACGTCTCTGCCATCATCAACACTGGTAGCATCCTCATCACTGGTCCTTGGTTGGACGTTATGAAGTTGTACATGGACCGCGGTGGTTTTTATACGCATGGTGGTCTCTATGCCTGTAAGTTCGGATCTGGTTGTCGACTTTCTTCATTGACACCCTGTAGTCCCATGCGATTCCCTCCCCACCATTAGCCTTACCTTTGGGGGTACACGGTTCACAATCCCTCCTTCTTCTCTCAACCTTGGTCGGATCGAGATCGACTCGCCTTATTGCTTCAGTGGCGTTGCCTGTTCGAGTATAGATCAACGTGAGTATTTTTCAATTTGCTTTGCAAGGCTCTATGTTGGATTGCTGACTTCTGACTCCTTACGACCAGCGTTCTGGACTATTGGCGGTTGTTTCCTCATGAATGTGTATACCACGTTTGATGTTGGTCAATCACAAGTCGGATTTGCGCAGCTTGCTTGAGTATTTCGTTCTACAGGTTGAAATTGACTCTACTATGAATGGTACTATCTTTGTTTTGTTGACGCACATGATATTCGTCAGGGTTGGGTTGGTCGTCTTGTTCACATTCCCGCCTAGACGTGCCCATGAAATTGAAGTAGACTCCAGCCTCGTCTGCAGACACACTGATGGGCACTGAGTTTTTCCCTCCCCATCAAGACCAATCCACAAGGAGGTACTGTTATGCAAAAAGTGACGTCCAACACGATTGTCCGCTGGTGTAGCCGGTAGCTTCATACGCCGGCCTGTTCAAGTTTGCAGGCGCGTCGCCTGTCCATCGCCCGTTGAGAGGACGACGAGGTAGAAAAAACATACCCTATGATATTTACCCTCCTTCAAATAACAATGAACGTATGACACGGAAGTCTTTTAGGTTTTCATTGCAGACAACGTTGTCACAAAATCCAATTTGAAAGGTCCCAGCCTCTTTCAACGAGGCTCTGGTCGGACGCCGGTGCTCGCTCTTTGCAAGTGACAATCATCGTCATGGCTCAGCCGACGTCACGGAAAGATAACGCTAATTTTCACATCAGTGAGCTGCTGGTCAGTAACATGTCCTCACAGGCCAGTCCGAGTCGACGCCGGTTTTGTGCCACCGTTGGCACGGACAACGAATGCACTTACAGCCGTCCAGGCAGAGAGTTGTGATGTCATCTTTCATTATCTACGGGCCTGTTTTCACGTAAGATAGACGGATGTATGGCAGACGATGCGAAATGAATACAAAGTGAAATGCAGTTTTGGTCGGCACGACGCAACCCTCGAAGATATGCGTTCAACAATGCGGGGGGAAACTAGGACCGAACGTCCTAGTTCTATATCTATGTGCGAAAGGAGGATACCTGGGCTGTCATGCCCGTTTGCTCGTCCGTCGGTCGACCCTCTCCAATGATCGGGACCAGGCTGTGGGGCTGCGCCACACACAGTACGAGTATGAGACGGGTAAGGGAAATGGGTCGGCAAAGATTTCGAGCCTGCGAAAGCTCTCTTCAGGGGGCTACCACTACCCCAACCGTTTGCCCATCCAGGACCGTGTAGGGTACCGGCTACCAATCTAACGCCCTATCGGGGGAGTGGGCCGAGGCGGCAGCGGCATGAGGGCGCAATCTCCGAACTAGATTGGTTGCATATTGGGATTTACGAGTGGGGAGGAGGGAGTGAGCGCGGCGGCGGCCAGATATACTCCCACAGGTGGTGCGGGCGCCCAGGTTCCTTTCGGAATTCCGCCGGTCGCAGTTTCTCGCTGCCATGCGGTACCTACGGTGATACATACCACCGTGAGGTCCGCCTTTCGCCATCCACGAGCGACATAGATTTGAATCAAGCCAATCAAGAGCAACAGGCTCATTTCCTCTCCCTGAAACCGCTCTCACACCTACTGCAAAAATGGAGGGCGAGTTGGGTGGAGCACGTGGTCCACAGCACACTCGCCACCGGGCGACGTGGAGAGGTTCACAAGTTCGACGATGCTCTTGGCTACATAGTCAACGAGACTTGTTCATCCAGTTCGGGAACCTCGGATACGTGCTTGCACACTGCATGTTCGATTTCCATCTGGTTAGACGAAAGAAGTGAACGAAGAAGCTCGAGGCTGACCTTGAAGGTGAGAGGGATCCCCTCGGTCTCATTCCAGATCCCATCGCTCGTATCCCCTACCATTTGGCCGATGCCTGCGAAGAGGGCCGACCGGTGAGACGACGACAACCTACCAGGTTCATTAAGGAGTACAGACGTAGAACGACTGGGTAGCAGATAGGCATCCTGCGCGCTGCAAGTTGACAGAGTTTCTCGGTGACCCACTTTGATTGTGCACTCGAAATAGCAGCACGAAAGCCACTCAGAGACATGTGCGCATGCGAAGAAAAACAGACAGGCATACTATCCCATCCCCTGCGCAACTGCCGGGTCATCGATCACCGCCTCGGGGACCGGGCCAGTTCACCACTGCGCTAATAGATGACGCCGAGCGTGTGTGTCACCACGCAGTGCATTTCAAAACCGCGTCATGATCAAACACCCATGTCCATGTGCAACACTAATCATTGAGAATAGTTCTTGACCCGACTTCGACCGTATTACTGCCAGTGATAGGACCACTCCTCTATCCACCATTTCATCCTTGTTCAAACACATCGGGTTTTGATGACTGACCGTCGCCCATGCATAGGTAAGCCTGTCGCCATGGGCCTCTGTATAAAAGTGGGCAGCTGAGCCCGCAAACTTCATCCAGTCACGGTCTTCCTGCTCTTTCATTCTCATATAGAATGCGTCTCACTCTCGGGATCTTCATTGTTGCGCTGGTCGTCTTCGTCGTTGCTGTACCTGCCCCTCAGGCTGCTGGGCAGAGTACAGGCATGACCATCCCACTCCACAGAAGTACCGGGCTGGTAAATACTGATGACGCCGTCAGTAGTCACGCGCTCAGATCCGAACTTGCATCCGTCGAGGCGTACGTCGTACGCACCGTTACCAGCATGTCGTAGTTAACTCAAGCATCACTTTTAGAAATATTCTTCGTGGACTTGAAAATTACACTGGGGTGAAGCATCCCACCTCTGAGGAAGGGGTTCAAAAACGCCAGAATAGTGTCAACTTGAATTATGACCATTTGAAGAACCGTTTGACCTGGTATGGTACTATTGGTATCGGTACACCCCTCCGCGACTACACTGGTACGATTCTTTTGCACTCCTAACGAATTTTTACTCTAACCTCTCCTTAAGTTAGTTTTGACACCTCTTTTGGGTAAGTGTGATGTTAGGAACAACCCCCTTTTTTCTTAATTCCACAACAGCGACATCATCCTGCCAGCTTTTGGCTGTTTGAATTGCTTCGGCCACAAATCCTGGGTACCTACGGACTCTTCAACTTCGCAGCATGTGGGTGGGCCACATGACATATGGTTTGCAGATAGGAGCACTCTCACTGTTGATGCATACAACGATACCTTTTCCGTCTGTGGCCTGGCTGTATGTTCGCTATAGCTCATGGACGCGAACATTCCTGACAGCTTATTAGGCGGATGGTCAGACCTTTGGTCTCGCAAGGTCCTATACTAATAACTTGGATGGCAATTTTGCAAGTGGTGTGATGGGAATGGGCTTCCAGTCTGCCTCGAACCTGGGTGCCCGCCCCATCGTCCAGACTCTCGTCGCCCAAGGAAAGATAGAAAATCCAGTTTTTTCGTTCAAGCTTTCGCTTGTTGGAGCCGAGCTGTATCTTGGCGGAGCAAACTCTAGCCTGTACATAGGGAGCTTCACCTATGTCCCTGTAACGGTGGAAGTAAGATAAATTGTCGGACGTGCGTGGACATTTACTAACATTGGTCGTTCAGGGTTACTGGCAGGTGAACCTCGACAGTATCCGAGTTAACGGGGTGTTGATCTTTAGCGACGTCTCTGCCATCATCGACACTGGTAGCATCCTCATCACTAGTTCTTGGTTGGACGTTGAAAAATTGTATGAAGACGTCATTCGTACTTATCAGGGTGGCGGTTTCTATGGCCGTAAGTTCGGATCTGGTTGACGACTTTCTTTCATTGACACCTGTAGTCCCATGCAATTCCCTCCCCACCATTAGCCTTACCTTTGGGGGCACACAGTTCACAATCCCTCCTTCTTCTCTCAACCTTGGTCGGATCGAGAGGAACTCGCCTTATTGCTTCAGTACTGTTGCCTATACGAGAATGGAACAACGTGAGTATTTATCAATTTGCTTTGCAAGGCTCTATATTGGATTGCTGACTTCTGACTCCTTACGACCAGCGTACTGGACTATTGGCGGTTGTTTCCTCATGAATGTGTATACCACGTTTGATGTTGGTCAATCACAAGTCGGATTTGCGCAGCTTGCTTGAGTCTTTCGTTCTATAGGTTGAAATCGACTCTACTATGAATGGTACTATCTTTGTTTTGTTGTCGCGCATGATATTCGTCAGGATTGAGTTGGTCGTCTTGTTCACATTCCTGCCCAGGTGAATGCTAGGGTCACAGTTTTCATCACGGCAGCCTGAGGTGAGAAGTATCAATGCTTGAAAGAATATCTCAGGTATGCACTGGGCGTGGTGCATCCTGTTGGCCCGGCAGTGTATCAGTGGTAGACATGATGGCGAGGACATCTTGTCTTCATGCCCGGGTCCACAAGACCATGATTGTCGCGCACGTCCGTCACTCGTCCCTACTAGCTTGGGGCCGTAGGAGCGGGCGGAGCCACAGATATTGACAATATTGAGTACAAGCTACATCGTGACCATCTATGAACGAGCCTCGAAATATGTGGAGAGCAGGCCTGGCAGGCACGCTACGCGCATAGCTGCTAGCCAACAGAGAGGTGAACATGTCAATGAACATACAACTCTGGCGCACCGAAACCACAGAACCACCACCTCAGCACTGTTACCAGCACCATTCATTCGTAGAACATTACCTTTGCCAGTCCCTGTCATTCGTCAACTCACAAGTAGTACTTGGTTCTCCGATTGGAATGACGGTAAATATGCCTGAGACGAAACGACTACTGCTAGCTCATCGTATCTGGAGACTCAGCACAGCAAAGCTGAGGTCCCGTATGCTTTGATTTCTTGGGCGCGATCGTTGGGCCTTTGGTAGTAAGGTTGTCGGCAGGCGGTTTTGAAACCATGCCAACATGAGTTGGACGGAACTTCAGATGGCTTTATAGCCCGTCCTGACCCTGAGTACTAGGTAAGCAACGGATAAGTATTGGTCCAAACCAATGGTTAGCGGACAGTAGCCGATAGCGAATTGTACGTCCTCACGAAATTGAAGTAGACTCCTGGAAGCCTCGTCTGCAGACACGCTGATAGGCGGTGAGGCTTTCCCTCCCCATCAATACCAATTTACAAAGAGGTATGCCGTTATGCAGAAAGTGATCGACGTCCAACACGATTCCATTGTTGGTATAGCCGGTAGCTTCATACGCCGACCGTGCCAGTGTTCAAGTCTGCAGGTGCGTTGCCTGCCATTGTGCATCGCCCGTTGAGAGGACAACAAGGTAAAAAACCATTCAACACATCCTATGTCCTGCAGAACGAGATATGAATACAAAATCACATACAATCTGAAAGGTCCCAGTCTCGAGTCCGGTGGAAGCCACCGGCACTGTATCGTCGATCTCGTAACAATGAAGCCGTGGAAACGGGATTCGTAAATAGGATCAGCGGCTCGACTCAGAGCCTTGTAAAACTGCAATCTGGAGACTGTCTGCCGTGTTGAGCTCTTCCGCCAGTAAGTCGCAGAGGACCGGTGTTGCCACATTATGGAATGCCGGACAAGCACTGATTGGCACCGAAGCTCTTCCTTTCATGGAGAACGACGATGAGTGGACTTCGGTCACCCTCTGCATACTACAACCTCGACTCGAAGTTCATTTCCAACGTCGAGCGAAAACGTGGTATACATTCATATACTATCAAGTAGCTGACGGTTCCGAGACAAAAATGTAAAAGAAGTATAAGGAAGTGTCATAACGTGTTATCCACTTCTTCCTCCTCGTTGTGTCCACCCAGAGAGCCGCGCCCGCATCAACCTCATTGAGGCCATCAGCAGCACCCGGCTCTCCATCCAAAAATTTATCGAGCTCTTGTATATGTTCTGTTTCTACATGGGAGAGATGTTAACGCTAGCAGAGCAGATTCGAGAAGAGTCAGAAGACTGAAAGTACTTACGGAGACCCATACCGTTGGCTACACTGCCCATGTAACCCTCCGTCTCATGAAGGTCCTGTAGGCCTTGAAGGAGAGGTAAGTTGTTGTCATGTTCATCACTGTTGTCGAGCCCCTGAAGTACAGTAGCTGCGTCTTGACAAGATCCAAGATAGATATCCCATACAGACGACCCAATTGACCATAGCATAGCTCAACGAACATGCTGAGAGATGCGGGAACCAGGTCGAAGACGAGATGTGTGGGGTTGACACATACATTGCGAACATGGTTGATCGCTTCTTCTGTGACCGAAACCCGCACCGTAATCAGCTGCACTGATCTGTGAATGAGCTCCGGGACGCCATGAGGAATGGTTGATACGAAACAGATAGCTGTCGAGCTCCTGTTGCAGCCAAGGGATGAAAACCATGCTGCGATAAAAGAGCACAATTAGCCATGTCATCCACAAAAGGTGAGGATATGAAACGTACACTTGTAACATGTTATGAGGCTCCTACCAACCATTGTTCACCCCGATGTTGGGCACATCCTCGAAACCAGGTGCAACTAGAGCGACACCGTAACTGAGACCATATACTAGTACGTTTTCGTTCGACGTTGGAAATGAACTCGAGGTTGCTATGCAGAGGGTGGCCGAAGTCCACTCATCGTCGTTCTCCATGAAAGGAAGAGCTTCGGTGCGAATCAGTGCTTGTCCGGCATTCCATACCACATCGACTTGGCCTGTCTGAGCAGGGTTACGGTGAAGCGAGCATAACCACAGTTATTGTGCCCCGAGTGCCATACAAGAAAGCTCCAGTCCGATCAGAGTACTCGTTACTACTAGTAAGCCTCGCATACTAGGTCTTCCGGAAGTCGTCACCCAGAGTCCGCTCGACTCCTTGTCAATGATGCACCGCGACAGTGTTCGAGGATCGAGGCCCCCACTTCCGCACGAGCGTCTTCATGTTGTCGACAGTCAGATCCAACGTCTTATAGTACTACTATTTGCGAAGTTGTGGTCAACGGTAATCTCACTGGTCACCACCCGTTGATATTTCAGAGCAAACACCGTTTATACGTGTTCGACATCCGCCCGTACTCGTCCGACATGATTAAACACTGCGGTGTCACCCATCATGCCCATCATGTGCAACAACCGTAATCATTGACTTTGAAACGACCCGAGTAGTTCTTGGCCCGACTCTGGCGGTACTACTGCCGGTCATAGAACTTGAAGCACTCCTCCATTCACCATGTCAAACACATCAAATTTTGATGACAGATCGTCGCCCATGATACCCAATCCACACGTAGGTTTGTCGCCATGGGCTCCTGTATAAAGGTTGGCAGCTGAGCCCGCAAACTTCATCAAGTTACGGTGTTCCCGCCTTTTCATTCTCACACTCTCACATATAGAATGCGCCTCGCTCTCGGGATCTTCATTGTTGCACTGGCTGTCTTCGTCGTTGCTGTACCTGCCCCTCAGGCTACTGGGCAGAGTACAGGCATGGCCATCCCACTCCACAGAAGTACTGGGTTGGTGAATGCCGATAACGCCGTCAATATCCACGCACTCAGCTCCTATCTTGCATCCAGCAAGGCGTACGTCGTATGCACTTTTACCAGCACAAAGAGGCAGTTAACTCAAGCATCACTTTTAGTAACATTCTTCGTGGCTTTGAAAACTACGAGAACAACACAGGGATGAAGCATCCTACCTCTGTGGAAGGGGTTGAAAAACGCCAGAATGCGGTCCGCTTGAATTATGGCCGACGGGAGATCTGGTATAGTACTATTCGTATTGGTACTCCTTTCTCCATTTACACTGGTAGGATTCTGTTGCACTCCTAATGAATTTTCACACCAACCTCCCCTGAAGTTGCTTTTGACACCACTTTTAGGTAGCTATTTGATGTCAGGAATACCCCTCTTTTGGCTTAATTCAACAACAGTGACTTCATCCTGCCAGCTTTTGACTGTTTTAATTGCCGTGGCCACTCTACCTGGGACCCTTGGGCCTCTGAAACCATGGACTATGTGGGTGGACCATATGAGATATGGTTTATAGATGAAGGCACTGCCACTGTTGATGCATACACTGATACTGTCTCTGTTGGTGGCCTGACTGTATGTTCTCTATAGCTCATGAACTTGAACATTTCTGATAGCTAACTAGGCAACTGATCAAACCATTGGTGTTGCAGAATCCTATCCCTTGGAATTACAAGTCCCTCAATTGTATATAGATGGTGTAGTGGGAATGGGCTTCCAGTCTATCTCGAATCTGGATGCCAGCCCCATCTTCCAGACTCTCATCACCCAAGGAAAGGTACACAATCCAGTATTTTCTTTCAAACTTTCGCATCCTGGAGCCGAGCTGTATCTTGGCGGAGCGAACTCTAGCCTTTACACAGGAAATTTCACCTATGTCCCTGTAACAGAGGAAGTAAGATAAAGTGTTGGACGCACATGGATATGTACTAACATTGGTCATTCAGGGTTTCTGGCAGGTGAACATCGACAGTATCGAAGTTAATGAGCACATGGTCTTTAGCAACATCCCTGCCATCATCGACATTGGTAGCAGCCTCATCACTGGCCCTGCCGAGGCAGTTCGAATGTTGTACCAGATTGGAGACCTCGATGTTACAGAACTCAGGCCGGGTATCTATGCCTGTAAGCTAGGATTTGGTTGCCCACTTTCTCCATTGACTCCCTGTAGTCGCATGCTCTTCCATCCCCACTGTTAGCCTTACCTTTGGAGGTACACAGTTCTCAATCCCTCCTTCGTCCCTCATCGTGGGTCCGATTGTGGAGGGCTCACCTTATTGCGTCAGTAGTATTTCCGATTGGGACATACATGAATGTGAGTATCGCTTTGCAAGGCTCCATGTTGGAGTGCCTTCTCCTGACTGCTTATGGCCAGCTCTTTGGGTTATTGGCACTCGTTTCCTCATGAATGTGTAAACCACATTTGATCTTGGTCAATCACGAGTCGGATTTGCACAGCTTGCTTGAGTATCTCATTCTATATGTTGAAAATGACTCTATTGTGGATAGTAATTGTTCTATTTTTGTTTAATTGACGCACATGAATGCATGATATTCGTCGGGGTTGGGTTGGTCGTCTTGTTCACATTCCCGCCCAGTTGGACGCTAGGTCGCAATTTTCGTCACGGAAGCCTGAGCTGAGAAGTATCAACACCTCAGAGAAATATCCCAGGTATGCACTGGGCATGGTTTGTCCCAGTAGTGTATCAGTGGAGGACACGATGGTGAGGACATCTTGTCTTCATGCCCGGGTCCACGAGACCATGACTGTCGCACACGTCCGTCACTTGTCCCTACCAGCTTGGGGCCGTAGCTGAGCGGGCGGAGCCACAGATATTGACAATATTGAGTACGAACTATATCGCAGCCATCTATGAACGAGTCTCATATGCGGAGAGTAGATCTGGCACGCACGGCGCTACGCAGCTGCTGACCAACGAGGAGGTGAACCTGTCAATGGAAAAACGACTCTGGCGCACTGAAAGCACAAACCACCACCTCGCCACTGCTAGTCCCCGTCCTTCATCCGTTAATTTGAAAAGGCCCCCGTCTACGCCTCTCAGGCGGTAGGGGCCGGGGGGCCCGTTTGTACTTGGCTCTCTGATACGGTCGGACTCGATGAAGGTAAATAAGACGACTACCGACTCATGCATCTGCAGACACAGCACAGCAAAGCTGAGGTCCTGTATGCATTATTCCTTGCGTGGCATTTTCAGGCCTTTGGTAGTAAGGTTGTCGGCAGGCGGTTTTGACATTATACCAGCACAGGTTCAAGTTGGACGGAACTTCAGATGCCGTCATCACAGCGCGCCCGGACCGTGAGTAGGCTGGCCCGGATCAATGAAATGGACCAAACCAACGGGCTCAGCCGCCGCTAGCACTCGTTCTACTATCGGAAACCACTAGCTGTTTTACTGATGCAGTCAATCATCGACACCATAGGTAGGCGGGCGTCAGACGATGATTCCGTAGGGGGAGCAACCAGGCAGAACCCCATCGATAGCAAACTGTACGTTCATTGAAGTGGACTTCAGCCTCGTCTGCGGGCACGGTGATGAGCACCGAGTCTTTCCCGGCCCTCCGCCAGCGATACCAATTCACAAGGAGGTAATGTTGAGTATACAAAAGACGACGTCCAACACGATTGCCGGCCAGTCGCTAGCGTAGCCGGTAGCTTCATACGCCGGCCTGTCCACGTTTGCAGGTGCGTTGCCCAGTGGGCATCGCCCGTTGAGAGGATAACACATCTAACACATCCTATGATACTCAGTACCCTCTTTAAATGAAAATGAACTTTGACCATGCAACTCTTTCAGACTTTCAATGCAGAAAACGTTGTCACGAAATACAATTTGAAGGATCCCAGCCTCTCGGGCTTTGGTCGGACGCCCGATAGTTCGCTCTTTGCAACTGACATTGACATTGACTGTCATGGCTCAGCCGACGTCACGGAAAGATAAACGCTAATTATAGGACCTCCGACTGCGAGTGAGTAATGATGAGCTAGTCAGTAGCCGCATCTGTCCTCGCAGGCCAGTCCGAGTCGATGCCGTCGGTTTGTTGGCATGGGCAACGAATGCACTGTACGCAGTCATCCAGGCACTGTGGTGATAATTGTTCAACAGTAAATGGCGATTTGATTGTTTGGGGTAGGGACGACATAGTGCCACACATGTGGTTCCACAGCGCCGTGGGTGTCGCATCCTGCGGTGCACTCTTTTTCGCTTCTAAGGTACCGTCTAACAAGTATTGTGTGAGGTAGACCACGAGAGATGGCCGACGATGTGAAATGAGCACAAACTGAAGTATAGTTTTGGTCGGCACGACGGGGCCCTCGACAATATGCGTTCAACAGCGCTTGGAACCAAGTCAATCAAGAACAGAGCAGACTCACTTCCTCTCCCCTGCAACCACTTACACCTATTGCAAAAACCCACTCTCCCTCCATGCCCCAATCCATTTCGCCACCAACCCTTCCCCGACCACCGGCGTCTCTCTCAACCACCGACTCACTCTCAACGTCTTATCCACGCTCAGTCCCGCCCCCGTCCTCACCTTTTCACCACCGTACTTGCCCTCGTAAAATGCCAATAACTTCCGACTGGGATTGCGGCGTTCGTCAGGGTCGCTTGTGCGAAGGGCTCGCAGCCACTCGTGCCGTGGAAGGCGTTTGAAATGAAGATCCGTGGTCTCGAGCGCGGCGAGGATGGAAGACCAGGAGATGCGAGTTGGGTGGAGCACGTGGTACACGGCACACTTGCCACCGGGTGACGTGGGGAGGTTCACAAGCTCGACGATGCTCTTGGCTGCATAGTCAACAGGGAGCCACGAGACTTGTTCGTCCAGCTCGGGAAGGACACTGATCGTGTCTGCACACTATGTGTCCGAATCCGTGAGGTTGAGGAGTATTCAGATATCTAAATAAGTTCGAGACTCACCTTGATGATGAGTGAGATTCCCTCGGACTCGTTCCAGATGCCATTCATCGTATCGCCTACCATCTGACCGATACCTGTGAGGGGTCAGAAAACGTCATCACATCGCATTCGTCGAAGGTTACATACGTAAAACTGCAGTGTGCATCGGCGTCTCATGCGCTGCGATCTGACACAACTTCTCCGTGACCCATTTCGATTGTGCACTTGAAATAGCAGCACGAAAACCAGTCAGACCAGGTACGTATGCAAAAAGAAAGTGAAAGACACACTATCCCATCTCCTGCGCGACGGCTGGGCTATCCGTTACCGCCTCCTGGACCATTCCTGGACCAGGCCAATTCGCCACCGCGCTGATGGATGACGCAAAGAAGAACTCAGCGGGCTCAGGGTGTGGTGAGGACAAGGCGAGGTGCATTAGATTCACCGTGCCGCGGATGTGCGTTTCAAAACTGCGTCACGAAGTGAGCAACCGCACGCGATGGTCATACTGTGAGTTCTTTGGATATACATACCTGGATATACCCAGGTTGAAGTTGACCGCCCAGGCGTTCTGGGCAACGTGAGGCGGAATGGAGCGAGATAAAGACTGAGGTACGAGTACGTACATGAATAATGACCGTCACTCGATTCGCGATCTCGCGGTAACGTTCTTCATCAAGACCCAACCGGACCGCAGGAAGATCTGCCGCGAGTGCCACGACGCGCTTGCTGACCTTTTTATCTGCGTCTGAGGACCGCTTCAATAGCTTCCGCACGTTCATCGACACCATGAGCCGGTCCACCGCATCCCCGTCGTCCTTGGCACGACAGAGACAATAAACGGTCTCCACGTCCGGATCGGCGAGAAGCTCGTTGAGTATGTACGACCCAAGGGAGCCCGTAGCTCCCGTCAAGACGACCTGACAAAAAAATGACAGCGACAGTGAACATGCCACAGAGACGTCGATAAGGTACCTCGTACGTACTACTTTTCCAGACGTGCCGGTGGCATCGCCGTTCGTCGCGTCGGTGTGTGCTTGGGGTGGGTGTACGAAGTGGCTGTATTTCTCGACCAACTCGAGCATCAGCTCTTGAGAGCTGGTCTGTAAAGCGTTGACTTCTTTTCCCGAGGAGAGTAACATAACGAGCTTTGCGAGCCTTGCAGAAAGAAGCATGAGCAGCAATCGCGACGCTGACGTCGATACAACGCACTTAGTGACGGAAGGATGTTCAAAGACGGCATTGATAGATAACTTCTTTCCACCTAGATCAATTTCCTGAAAAAAGCCTCTCATCAGCAATTTTGAACAGGGACACAAACACACGCACCCTCTGAATAGCATTTCGAATCCGCGTCGACTGGAGCGAATCGAGTCCGAAATCAAACAAATCCGTGTCATCTTCAAGCCTATCGATCGGCCTATCGATTGTTCTCCCAATTACTTCTCTCACGACTGACCTCGCCTCTGCATTCCCTTCTATATGCCTCTTCCCCTCTGACTCCACCTCTCCCTCAAGGCGTTCATATACCTCCTCAATCACCTTCTCAAACTGTTTATACACCTTGTGTCTCAAAATACTGCCCTTGTCCGCTCTCGGAATCAGTGTCCCATAGGCGAGAAACACAAGTGCCTCTGTCGACAGCTGAGAATGGGAAGGCGCGTTGGCGTTGGCAAGGGTGACAACTGAAGTGACATGTTGTATGAATTCTTCGTGCGAGCAGTGTTGGGCGACTTCTGTGGGGAGGATGAGCGCGCCGATCTGCGTGCGGCCGGTGCCAAAGACTATGGCGTCAGCAATGTAGGGGGAAGAGCGAAGAGTGAGTTCGATTGGGACGGGATTGGTCTTTTCGCCATTAACCTATTGGAATTTGACGTGGTGAGTTAATGATTGGGATGGCGAAGGCGATAGGAGGGAAGGGGGTTATACCATGGTAAGGGTGTCGTCTATCCGGCCAATGTACTTGTAGGCATCGGGAATTGTCGGATGTTTGATGAAGAGGTCTTTGGTCGCATAAGATCCATCTGGTTGGTTGGACATCACCTACCATACGTTCAGCAACCAAGATGAAGAGTATATGCAGAAAGCGCCTGCCTTAGTATGCCATCCGTCCAAGACATACAGTTCATACGTGTCGCTTTCGCAGGGTTCAAAGCGCAGATATTCGTTTACGTCGGAGTGAACATAGGGACCCTTTGCACGCACCCAGCTCCATTCTTTGTCTGTGCCGAACGCACGGAAGGACGTCATGAGCTGACCCATCTCGGCTGACAAGCGTCTCATGAGTTTAAACAAGGCATACAAGAGGAAACGGCGCACTGAGGCCGTAATGACCGACCAAAGGTACGCCCTCCGAGACAAGGAAGTCACCCAGTTCGTCTGGACAAGCACTTCCGCCGAACATGACCATCTTGAGGCGTTTGAGCACTTGCAAACCCTCTGGTGTCTCCGCGAGTAATTTGAGAGCGAAAGGAACACCATAAAATGCCTGTATATCTGGTGCTTGCGAAAGTAGCTTGATGATATTTGCGGATGTAAGCGGAATTGACGCAGTTGGGAACAGATAGAGTGGTTTGGCGGAATACCACGCTCGGAACAGATTCGAGTGTCCGTGACCCTGCGAGACAAGTCCGAGGTTAGGACGGCAAGTCGTAGAGAATAGAGCTAGACGAACGTGGTACAATGGCAATGTTGTGAGACTGGTAAGACCAAAGTTCATCTTGCAGTTGCCAACGGCAGCCTTATTAGTCGCAATGATGGGTTTGGGAAACCCGGTGGAACCACTCGAGTGAATGATCGTTATGGGGAGGTAGAATTCCACGTTTGGGCTGAGAGGTGGATCCCAGTACGTCTTGTCTGGGTGTGCCACACGAGCATTGGGTCCGAACACGTCCGAGGGTGGCTGGTGGATGATTGATACTGACGACGGATCGGCGAGGTGAGTAACTGCCTCAGCAGCAGAAGAGAGTAGCGTATCCTGCACAATCATGTGCGATGCGTCGGTCACGGTTAACAGGTGTGCAATCGCTGGCGGGGAGTTATTAGGTGACAGGAAGAGCACGCCTGGGAAATGGAGTGAGGAATCGAGTTGTGAAATGGAGCGGAGATGGACAAACAGTAGCCCATGCGGTACAAGCACATTTCTGTGATGACATAGTCGATGTTGCTCACGCCCAGGAGGCCAACTGTGAGTCTGCTCGTTGCATCACCCTTTGCGCGACCGGGGAGGGTTCCGGTGTCTTTGAAATGGTTGGCGAGTAAAGAGGCAGCTGCATCAAGCTCCGCGGTGGTGTACTTTGTGTACTGTGATCCTGTTGAGCTACGAGGTATTAGACAAGCGTCGGGAAAGACGTGCATTGAAGTTCCTGTCTGGAATGCCAAGTATTTGAAGGTGGGGATATTCGCGCACCGTCTCCGCGATGAGCTGGTTGACAGAGAGAATATCTGGCATGGCGACTCATTCTGGCGGCCATGGCGGGTCTCTGCATAAATATCAGTCCGACGACCGGTAGTGAGAAGAACGGTTACACCGGGCCGGACCGTCGCTCAATCCCATCAAAAGATAAACCAAACTTGGATCTAGTCTTAGTACTGATTTATTTTACCAGGTCAGATGCCCAGCCGTTCTCATCAACGTTCGGTCCTAGTCGGACCAAGATGGCTGACAGGTCGTGCCAGCCGCCCGAGCCCATAAAAGTGAGTCTGGTACTACCCACCTAAACTTTCCTACCCTTCGACATGCAATTCTTCCGGCTCCTCCACCGCCAGACAAAGTCAGAGAGCGACGTCTCTACCTTGGTGTCCCAGCCAGGCTCAGCGGGGATCACCGCCCCTGTCTTTGTCCCTCTTCAAGTGTCTCTCCCCTCGTTCGATCCCGCCCGCGAGCTCTATGCCTCGCCTACCGGTCCGCTCCAAATGCCAATGGATTCGAACCACATGGACACGCTCAACGCAAGAATCATTCAGATGGAGTCGCAGCTCGCTCATCTGCAGGATGAATACTCCACCCTCGAACAGGACCTCGTCGACTATCGCACGGACCTGCTCCACACCCGCACAGCACTCTACTCGGAGATGCTCTGCAGTGCACGCCATCAGCAACGAGCCATGAATGACTTTAGAACCATCCAGGATCTCGAAGCGAGGCATCAACGCTTTTGTACCCTGTTGGTCGACGTTGGTATACCTCGCTCTACTGTCGACGTGATTTGTCAAGTCATTCGATCTGGAAACGGGTTCCCGAACGATATTCTCGTGGACGCAATCAAGGATGCCTCGAGTGACAGTAGCACCATCTTGTCTAGGCTCAAGCCCATCGTCGTGGAAGAACGTACCCCAGAGCACTACCAGTCTGCCCTCAACTTGACATTGAATATTCGCAAGGAGCTCAAGTCCCAGAAGAAACGGTCCAAGTTTTGGAAGAAGCTCGCTCAGGAAGATGATCGATACGCAAACATCATCACACCATCTCCCTCGGACATTTCATCAATTCGTCAAGACTTGTCTCCAGAGAGACAGAGTGCAGTGGACGCTCTCATCGCTCGTCGTTGTGCAACCAGATACTCGGAGAACACCGACGGTGACGTATTTGGAGGACAACAAAGAGAGTCAACGTTGGACACGCTAGCCGGTTCCCTCGCGTCTCGTCCGCGACACTCTATTCAGGACGACTTGAGGCTCTCCTCGTCCTTTTCCTCTTCCGCTTCTTCCGCTTCGACGGCATATCTCTCCTACCTCTCAGGCTTTTCTCGGATTCAGAGGGATTCTACCACTGAGACGCCAATCATACTATCCCGTCTCCCATCCCCCCTGTCCACATCTCTCCGCCGTTCCTCCAGAAACTCCTCCCAATCCATCGTTCTCGGTAGCATAAGCCTAAACGTCTCGCGGTCTCCCCCCATCGATCTTGTATTACCGGAAGAAACAGAACAGCACACGAGTCCTGACACCGGTCTCACGTCTACGGTAACCCTTAGCCAAGACCTCCTTCAGGTTCGTATTCCATACCGTCCCCCCATCCCTCATCGTTCACTCCACGTTTTTATTTTCTAGAACGTCAGACGTGCGTCTCGAGGACATGGACACAACCGCATGCCCTCCACAGCTTCCGGGCGTTCCGCACCCACACGTTCGACCCGCTCTTCATTCCGTCTTTCTGCGTTCTCACCTATCCGGGCGCATCGTCCCACCGGACCACTGACAGCACCCAACTTGGACATCTCAGGAAGCACGACTATCGACGCACTGCCTTTCCACACACCTGACATTATGATGCGTCTCTCGGACCTAGTGGCGAGCACCAATTCTGGTTCGGACACCCCCGCATCGAGCGAGATAACGAGGAGCGAGGATACTCCGTTCAACGACGCACGTGTGCTACCTAAGTACGGAGCCGATACGCCGTTCTCGTCGACTGACCTGCAACCGCGGGTGGCGTTGACGCCATTGAATGAGTCTGTTGCCTGTAAGCCTCTGATTGGGAATCCGTGCTCACACGATACGCGATTTTTGGAGAATATGGATTGTTCCATGTCGATGACGATGTCAGTGTCTGCGTCCGAGTCTGGCGCCGATGCACAAGACGGACACGACTGCGATAATGATAGCAATCTTGACCACGATCATGGGAACAACCATCCACACAGAAACTCAGGAACAGGTATCATCCCGGTCGACGAATCCAAGGACTCGCTCTTCACCGCCACCTCTACTTCCTCTCTCTCTGCGAGCGACACGCCCGCACCCACCACGCCTCCTACCCCAGGTCCCAGCCCCGTCTCCATTCTCGATACAGCCTCACCTACTAGTACGGGCAGTGGCAAAGCATCCATTGGACGGAGCATGCTTCCCGTACTTGCGAAACATCTCAAGCGACTCTCACTCTCGGGGACGTCTCCAGACCGAGGACGGCTCATGGATAAGCTTCGCGGATTGCGTTCACTGTCAAGGTCCAGGTCTGGTTCTAGTTCTGGGTCGCCGCCTGTCAGCGTGTGGCGGGGATCTCCCACACGCTCAGAGTCGAGTACGAGCGAGAATCTAACCCCGAGCCCGAGTCCTGTCAAAGGATCGGGAATACCGGTATTACAGAGAAGGATGACAGTTCGTGCGCGGAGGACATCGGTGAAGAAGATCTAGTAAGGTGTGGGTGCTCCCTTCCTTCTTCCCCCCCCCCTTTTTTTCTCCGTTGTTGTTGGTGACAGATGCGTCTTGTTGTATATTTATGCATACCCTATTCCGCGGGTCTACTTTCTTTGAGACTCGAGTCAGTAATGTTAATACAGCACTCTAAGGGCCGGTGTGGATGCCCCCTCGCACATAAAGTTTGGACATGAAATGACAGATCCTCGTCAGGGCTTCAAGATGGGTGAGGAGCATTTCAAACAGTTGCCTCTGCTCAGCGGCTAACCTTGACTTCGAATCAGTGAAATGGTTAGCTGGTAGCCGACAGTAGCCGACGGTGGGGAGCAGTTGGAACACAACTACTGTATCCAATCCCCTGATCAGCGGCGGCCTTGCCGAGAGATGGCGAGCCGGTAGCCGAGCACAGCCCCCCCGCGATATTCCAATCTCCGACGCCAACCGGCGCTCGGCTCGCTACCGGCTCGTCAGAACCAATTGTCCGCATCATTCCGGTGCATCGCCACCGGCCCACGACAATTCATTTATTTGGTTTGAAGGTCCGACAGACAGAGACACGTGATACATTTACACACTCAGATTCAACTCCGCTGGTGTACTGCAACATCATTGAAGACATGCCGATCCACGACATATTGCCGCGAGGTCGTAGGCCGGCCGGCCCATCAGTAAAACAGTTGCTGGTTTCCGGTGCTAGCCGTGTGCTACTGACTGCCAACTGTTGGTTCTGGCTAATAATACCCGGCGTTTCGCTGATAGGTTAGCATCATTTTTTCAACAAGTCTACTGTCCAGCGCTCTAGATGCGCGATACATACATGGTGTGACTTCGTGTGTTAACTTGCACCTAGCATGTATCATTTCACCTCCTTTGCTTCCCTCACAAGATCAAAGTTCCCTTCGTCATCCCGTCTCACAGCGACATACTTTTCCGTCACGATCGCCGTAATCAGCTCCGCGGGGGTGACGTCAAAGCTGGGGTTGTATACCGCTCCTTCGGTCTCCCCGACTGCGCTTGGTGTGATGAGAACCTGAGCTTGAATTTTGTTTCCAGAAGCATCGTAAGTGGGGGGTTGAAGGGCGCCACGAACAAGGCAGGCTTCTAGGGGTGGTCGGTGTTCGATCGGGATGCTATATATGATGATTGGAATGGAGTGCGGGACGACTTGAGGGTCGCTCACCTTGAACCATCAGCAATGGAGAGATCGACAGTACTTGTGGGTGCGATGACGATGAATGCGATTTTGTGCCTCGCTGCCAACACAGCGGCGTTGTAGGTCCCGATCTGTCGACAAATTGAATAGAGATGGAAATGGACATTTGTGGATCTTTACCTTGTTAGCGGTGTCACCGTTCCTTGCAATGCGATCCGCGCCGACAACTGTATCGGCCATTGATGTCATTTATGCTTCTTGCAGATCTAGATGAACGGACGTACCGACGGCGTGGATAGGTTTATGTTGGAAAAGCGAGCCGACCATGGTGTCGCATATCATGGTGGAGGGGATGGCGAGGGTGTGAAGTTCCAGGGCAGTCAATCTATGTAATTGAGTGCGTTAATCGGTGAGTGATTTAATGGGTGCATATTCACCGAGATCCCTGGTGATACGGGGCTGTTTGGGTGTAAAACGCCCTGTCGAGTAGTCCCTGTTCGTGTAAATACGTAATCAATCCAAGCGCAGTCCCATAACCCTGCAGATGAAGTAAATTCAGCGTGCGATCGCGTGGAACAGCATCGAAAATCACCGATGTTGCCAGTGATCCGGTGTTGCAAACGGTGAGGATGTTCAGGTACATTCCGGATCCTCTGATGCGTTTATGGAGCCAATCGCCGCCCAACTTGGACATGATGATGTTCTGGGCTTTGTCCTCGCCTCCGATGAGCTTGGCCTCTGCAATGAGGTCCTTTGCGACTGCGAGCGCCGCATCTGCGGCTGGCGTCTGTGGCTCGGGTTGTTGCTGGTGCGCTGTAACAGCTTTGGAGAGGAACTTGGCGAGACGACGGGTGGCCGCGCCGAGGTTGACTGCGGTGGGCCTGGCGGTGTAGAGATAGTCGAGCTGCGGGGCTATATAGGCCTCAAGCAAGGACGGGGAGGCCAGAAAGTCTGGGTGAGGTGTTGCCTGTATAGCTGCGGAGAGGGTCGTCGCGATAGAGAGCGATGCGAGGGCTCCGATGGCGGGTGCACCACGGATCTGTAGACTGATCAACACGTAGTAGGCGATGTGAGGGGAGGTGACAGACCTTCATCGATTTGATGGCATCGTGTGCATGTTCTATAGTTTGTATTTGGACATACTGTATGGTGTGCGGGAGTAAGAGCTGGTTTACGATGTCGATCGTGTCATCGTCGCGTATGCGAATGGATCTGAGGGCGTCCATGGTCAAAGTTGCCACGTGGATATGTGTACTGCCCTACTCGCCCAAAAAGGAAAGAGTACTGTGTGGGCTTGAAATCACATGCCACGTGCATGTCCGTTGAATGTGCTATAACGATGCAACTCCACTCTCGGACTCTTCCTCACCGTGGATTATGATTGACCATCTCCTGGGTCGTCCAAGTCCCTCCTGGAAACGCACTCAGGTGTGTCTCTCTCCTCAATTCCACCACTCACCTATTCAACTCGCACGCTAGGTCTTTCTCGTCATCTTCTTCTGGGTATGGAGACTCGCCCATGGTAACCCTGGTGCATTACGCTCCTTGTGGTTGAGGCAGCTGAACAGGAAACTCCGTATGTGCATACACTCTGTATCGTTTCACACATACCTAACCCGCCCTATAGAACGTTTCTCCCCATGGCAAATCATCGTTAGCACCCTCACCGTTGTGTATGCACTCAAAAACCTCGACAAGATCCTGGGTCTTGGTTGTAAGCGCCACCTTCTGTTTCGTAATTGGGAATGAATGATCTTTTTTTTTTCTCAGCCCCTGAGCCGTTAGCTCACCTCGTGAGTTAGCCACCCAAATTATTGACTCATACACCCTCATTCCCGCTTAGTATTCACCTTCATATTACCGTGCTACTTGGATAGCCACCGGCCTCGATGCTGGCTTTGCGACCGCCATGTCTATCCGCCCCAAATGGCTCAAGGACATCTGCTCTATATTATTTTCAATCTACTACATTATTTACGCCAACGAGGCCGACGAAAAGGTCCGTACAGTCCCTCGTCCCTACAATCACCTAGCTTATATGGACGTGGTCTAGCTCCGGCGATTCAGAGCCGTTCCCACTGTTGAAATGCTCCGAGTTACATGGGAGAAGACAACTAATCCATATGTAATCCATATCGTCCGTCCGAGGAGCCCCCTGAGCTGACACTAGCCCATTTTTGTCAGCTTCGATTGATTGCCCAAAGTCCAATCATGTCACTTCACCGAAAGATCCTTCTGCCGCGTCCTTCTACTTCAATGTATGATCGTCCAATCACAGTTCACATTTACTTTGCGCCGCCTGCGCCTCAGCTGCATAACACCAGGGATCTTATCCTCGATTTCCCTGGTGGCGGGTTCGTGGCAATGTCACCGGACCATCACGATGAACGACTGCGCACTTGGGCCCTTAAAACCGGTAAACCTGTGCTTGCCGTCGACTATGGAAAGGCTCCCGAATGTAATGACACACTTTTCGTTCCTTTCCTTGGACCATGACGCTCAATCCTAAGTTTTTTAGATCCCTATCCGTTCGCAATGGACGAATGTTTTGATCTTTACCGACTTCTCGCGGAAACGTCCGGTAGATGCATTGGCATGTCTGGTAAACAACTGAATGTGATCATGTGCGGAGACTCGGCGTAAGTATTCCAGACTTTGCATACCTCTGTTAGCACCCCACTCATTCTCGTGCACTACACTCGACAGTGGCGCTACGCTTGTCGTGGGGGTCATGGTCAAGGTTCTGCAATACAATGCTGGCCTACCCGTTGGAGAAGTCAGGCTCCCTGCGCCGTTGTCTCTCGTGCTCAACTATGCCGCCCTGGACTTCAACTTTACCTCTTGGATGTCGCCAGATAATCTTCGAGTTCTGCAAACCGAACAATCCACGGGAGATCTTCCTGGCATGCACGAAATGGCATTGCAGAAAAATCACCTGCAGCATGTGAGCCCGCTGAGCATGGTGGGAGACCATCGTGTGCGAACAAAACGCCTGAAAAGGCACAAGAGCTGGAAAGATGCACTGCAAGATCTGGTGGGAAGGTCAGAGGACCTACCTTCGAAACACCATCACATGGATATGATGGATATGAAACGTAAATCGTCGATGAAATCATTCAAGGTGCCTTGCGATGACCACGAGTCATGGGCAGACTCTGAGAGTGAGGAGGGGGAGTCGAAACCTGTGAGAGAGGAAGATCGCCCCATCGAAGATCGCGTACGGTTTGTGTATCAGGATGGTTCCTCGGACACGGATGGGCTTCATCGAATGCTCGAGAAGCAGCAGGAGCAATTGTCAGCAGCTGTCACTCAAGCGAACCTCAAGGCTACCACGCTTGTCACTGGAAGTAATGACAGCAAAAGCATGGGCCAAAATCGAGAACCTATTGGCACGAGACTCACCATGACGAGTCGCACTGGATATTTCCAGGATCGAATTGTTTCCCCTAGTATGGTAAGTTGGTGGATGCATCGCATTCGGATCAGTCTCTGCTCTGCGTATTGAATCTCACTCGATTGGACAGATGCGTGCCATGGCTATTTTGTACATCGGACCGCACCGAAACCCTGACTTTGCCACCGATTACATCATATCTCCCATCCTGACACCGTCGTCACTCCTTGCGCAGTTCCCACCTTTGTTGATGCAGTGCGGTGAGAAGGACCCATTTGTGGACGATACGGTTATCTTTGCAGGGCGGATACGCGAAGCGAAGCGAGCTCGCAAAGCCGAGCTTGACCTCGTATTCCTGGGTAAGAGTGCGAGGTTCGGCGAGGGCCTGCGTATGACGGACGTCCATGTGGACGATATTCGAGACGACGAGACTGCGAGGATGATTGCCGAACGAGATCAACTCTCCCGCGAAACGGAAGAAGATTGGGTACAGATGGTGCTATTTTCTGATTGGAGCCATGGGTACCTACAGATGATGCCACTGATGAGCGAGGCGAAGGCTGTGGTAGAAGATCTCGCGGATTGGATAGAGGACGCGTTTGTGAGACACTCTGGCAAGGAAGAGAGGACAAGCAAAGTTCTCGAAGCCATGGACGCACGAGGGACGAAGAAGAAGCGGGAAACAAGGCGGGACTCGTCTCGGGTCTCCCGCTCCCCAACGAAGCGCCCCATGTGCCACGTAGCGTCGACCGAGAACAACGGGGCTAATGGAATTGGGAAAGTGCCTCCGAGTCCATTCGCGTCCGAGACGGAGACAGATGACTCGGGTATCACGTTTGTCGCACGAAAGCGTGGCGGAAGTGGGACACCGGTGACTCAATCACGGGGAAGCACTAATGAACGAGCTGATGTGATACATCTGAAACAAGGGTATTCGTCGCCGTCGCTGCTGGGGGAGGCAAATGACGTTGGTGCACAACGGGATCGGGAAAGCGCGAGTGGTACGCCGCGCGCAGGGAACGGGAAGACGGGGCAACGAATTACAGAAACGGAGCTGATGCGGCGACGGAGGTTGCTGGATGCGCATATCTTTGATGGACAGTAGAAAGGAGTAAGCGTGATGTACGTAATATATGATGACAAATGGGGGGGAGCATGAGAAAGGAAGTCCGGAAAAGGGCAGGGTAGGACAAGAGACGGATGACGTGGATGATCAGAACACCGGGGAGAACACTGCATTCGGGTGCTAAACAAACAATCCCGATTTGGAAAGTGGGCGGTGCTGCGGCGCTGCATCCTAAATGGAGACACAGCCACGTCGGTCGGTCGGGTACCACCATCGAGCACGCTGACTCTGGCATCGTCCACGAACTCGATCAGCTCATTCGCCCCGGCTTCTCCTTCTCTTCCGTACTCACAAGGGCTGTGGCTAACCAGTCGTCTGAAAAAGGTGCCAGTAGGTGTGTGTCTTGGGTGTCCACCGTACTCACAGAGGAATCGGACATTCTCTACAGAACGCTCATTAAGCCCTGTCTTACTTCACATCAAAAAGAAGATTTCCTTTTCCCTCGCCTAAACAATAAAAAGGGCCCACCCCAAGCCATGGACCTTGATTCTGCAACTCAAACACGGGTCCAGTGGCAAAATCCAATCACACAAACACAGCAACGCCAGCCTGCCATTGACCCTGCCGTCAGCCACGAGTTTCAATCTTATAACCATCACAACGACGACTCCGAGAATCTATCCTACTCCCCTCAGCTTCCCAACATGCCGCAGCAGTCGCCTCCTCAGGCTCATGCTCAACCGCCCTCCTTCCCCCCCGGTGCTGGTCCAAACGATCCCACCGAGCAGCACGCCCATTATCCCCCCGGTCATGCGTACAGGCGCAGTCATAGCAACTCCCCTTTCCGTCAGACTTCCCACCCATCGCCCTACCCGATCCCCTCCACCCCGGCACAACTCCCGCCAATGACGCAGTCGGTTTCACTGCCCCCAGATGCTGTGAAGCAAGAAACGGCGTTTTACACACCTACCGCTGCGGAGCTCTATAACCAGGCGCTCGCATCGTCCTCGATCCCCCCCGGCGATGGATCGGGCCACTACCCGTCTTCGAGTGGGGTTCCAAGGTTACCGCCGATTTTGCAGGTGGAGAAGAAGCAGGTAACGACGTCTGCGACACAAGCGGCGAGTGCGAGTCGGAGGAGGAACGAGGCACATTTCATTTGTCCCGTACCTGGATGTGGGAGCACGTTTACGCGTCGGTTCAATCTGCGAGGTGCGTGGCGCATGTGGTGTGTGCGCGATCGTCCATGTTCATTTCATACATGCATCGTTACTAGGTCATTTGCGATCGCACACAGAGGAGCGCCCGTATGTGTGCGAGTATCCGGATTGTAAGAAGGGATTTGCGAGACAGCACGATTGCAAGTGAGTGTCATCGATCTTGGTTTCGAGCATTGTGGCGCTGTGGGTTTCCCGAAATGCTCCCATATTTCATATTCTGATCTCTTGACGATGACGCGTCCGGTGATTGACCACTTGCATCACAGACGGCACCAAGCATTGCATGCTACGCGATCCCAATCGAACATTTGCCAAGGCTGCCGGAAGACGTTCAGTCGTTTGGATGCGCTCAACGTAAGTGATCATCATGAAGTGCTTCTACTGTGGCACTTTCCTTTGTTTGGATCTCATTCATCTGTTATATGACAGCGGCATCGTGAGTGGGCTATTCGGACACGCGCGTCCGCTGGCTTTATGAAAATCATGGCTAACCCCAATCCGTGTTGCAGTGCGTTCCGAAGGTGGCGCCGAGTGTAGGCAGGCAGTCGAGGCTATACAGCAAGTACAGGCCCTGCAGGCCCAGGCTCAGGTCCATGCACAAGTGCAAGCCCAGGCCCAGATTCCAGCCCAGGTCCAGGTGCAAACGCAAACGCATGCACTCATACGAGAACTTTCAACAGTGAATCCACCGTCATCGCCTTCGAATTTACCCGGTCCCAGTAGCACCAAGATATTGCAGACACCTCCGACGAGTTAACTGGTACACTGTTGCGATGCTCTGTTCTCTCCGAGAACATGACATAGACGTGCGTGACTGATGATGTGCTCGACGGACGAATGGGACGCTTTAGATTGCACGATTTTGACTCTGGTTTCCCTCGTTTCTTTCTTTTTTCTGTTGATTGTTTTCTTTCGTGCGGGGATGTACCATTGTTACTTCTTCCCTTTTTGTAACAGTCTTTCGTTTCTTTTTCTCTTTTTGATGTTACGTATCCCTTCGAATGGCGTCCCTTTTTTTTTCTTCTTTTTTTTGAACGGGGCCAGATTTCCTCTCGGTCTAGTCTAGATTAATACTGCCTCATAATTGTCACAAACAGGTTGACCTTGCAGGACTTCCGGAAACACGTGAGATTGCCGCGTCGCCCGATGGGTTGGTCGGCGTCGGATGCCGGAAGTTTCGCTGAGACTCGAATCTTTCTTGTTCTACTTCCACACATTTCATGTCGATTGTCTAGCATCGCGATCAACATTGCAGTCTCGAAATCGGTCCGAGACTCTGAAACAGAATCTCTTGCGCAATCCTAATTCTGTACACGCACAAATACAACTGCGATGTCGCTCTCGTTGCTCATGGGTGGTGGAACCGAATGTGGGCCTTCGAATCCGTTACAGAGTCTTACCAGGCGGTTTGATCAGGATCGGGGTGTACAGCAGGTGGGTCAAAGTGGAGCCCGGGTCACCGGGTACCAACGCTTTAGCTGAGCCATTTCCGACGGTGTGCTTATGCGTGTCATTTACTCAGGACGTCGCAGGGCCGTCTCGTCCCCGAGGACCTTTGTCAGATGAAGTATGTCCTTCTATATCGTTGACCGGTTCCACTTTCCTGCTTCCCGTTCGATGCTTCCATTCGTTTGCCTTCTTTCATCGTTCGCATACCTGTGTCCATGTTTATATGCGGTGACGCTGACTGATTGACGCATGTGTCCTCCACCGTATCCGTCTTCGTGTCCATCAGGCGCGTTTTCGATCCGAACATGCTCCAGCAGTAGAGTTGCAGCAAGAAGCAGCACGGTTCTTTACTTCCGGACCGGCTCCGGCACCAGTCGCGTCCCAGGTGCCCATGTCAATGATGCCGATGTCAACACAACCATTTGATGTAGCTGCATTTCGCGACGCGTTGCCTGCTACTCCCGTGCAACAGATCGGTCGTGCAACGAGTGCAGCGTGGGCTGCTGATTTCCTGGCACATCAACCCGCGACATCCCAGACACACACTCTTGCCCAAGGCAGTCCTTATGCACAACAAAGTCAGGCACAGGCACAGGGTATCTCGGCGTCTCAGATGGCCATGCAGCGTGATCAGTTGCAGAATCCGACATCGTCCATGGGGGGACTGCAAAGTGCGTCCTTGTGCATGTTGAACCATGCTTTCCTGACCTCTTTTTTTGTCCTCTTGATTTCATCTTTTTTTTTGCATTGGCAATTCGTTCCAGGCGGTGCACTTCCTTGGAACCATACAGGACATGGGATGAATCCGATGATCGGTTTAACGAGTGTGATGGCCGTTCCAGCCCAACGGCATGTCGTACAGAGCGACCGTGAGTCTTCTGTTGATCTGTGAAACGGATGACCCTGACGTGCCGGTCGTTCGGTAGAGATGTCTTGGGACAAGGAATTTCAGTCGCAAGAATCCTTGTTGAACGCCTCTATACCGGTAATTTCTGATGCTCTGCCACAGCAACAACGTCAACAAGATGAAAAGGGTGCGGTGCCCGCTGACGAAATGGCCCGGCTTGCGGCGCAGGTGATAGACTCTGTGAAACACGAGCAGAACCCCAAGTTTCAGAAAAGTGAATTTATGAATCTCATGCGTCAACTACGGGACGGTGAGGTGATCGTCGAGCAGGACAACTTCATTGCAAAGGAGGCCGCGACAAGCGGGGGTATGGATGTGAAAGACAAACGGCGTGCGGTGGTGATGCACGACGATGTGGCCGTTCAATCCCCCCTGTCACATTCACGGGTCCTTCCTTCGTATCAGGGTTCAGAGGAATTGAATGCGGCGTATGTGGAGCAGGCGAAGGACCCCCACGAGGCGTATTTCCATCGGGAGAATGCTGATTTTATCGCATACTGGAATGCACATTACACAAGTCCACCTTCACACACAGTATCCTCCGTTCAAGGGCACGATGCATGGCACGAAATGCAACGCGATTGGGATGCATTTGAGGCGACGACAACAGGCATCGAGCCGGTCGCGAATTACCATTTCCACACGAACAATCCATATCTACATGGGGACTCGTCCCGGACGCGGCATCATGCCTTGCACATGTCACATTTACAACGGGTTAATGAGGTACGTTCATATTGATATCGCACCCTATTTCATTTCTGTGGGGAACGGAGAATACTATCACACAATAGAACTAAGGGAGAACAGCATGGTTGATGTTTGTCCCTTTGTGTCTTATTTTGGCAGAGCGTTCTGGAACTTGAGGCTGCTGTGCAACGAGATCCGACCAATGCAGCCGCATGGTTCGAGCTTGGCGTGAAACAACAAGAAAACGAGCGCGAGGCGAAAGCCATCCAAGCACTTCAGCGTGCCACAGATCTCGACCCGTCTCATCTCTCCGCATGGCTCGCGCTCTCGGTGTCGTGTACCAATGATAATAATCGGTTGGGGACGTACGACGCAATTCGGCAATGGGTGTTGCGGAACCCGAAATACGAGGCGATTGTGTCGGGCACAGGGTTGGCCACGGACGCGCGTGGTGACTTTGCAGGATTGATTGACGTTCTCATTCAAATGGCGAGGCGTATGGATCAGCAAGATGGAGGTGTGGATGCGGACGTGCAGGTTGCGCTGGCGGTGTTATTGAATACGACAGAGGTGCGTTGTTGTTTTTTTTTTTTTTTTTTTTTTTTTTTTTTAATTTAATTCCGTCCTCACATGTTCCTCCTTTTTTTTTAAAAAAAAAAACTTTTTCAAACTATAACCTTTGTTCCTTAGGAATACGCTAAAGCGGTGGATTGTTTTCTCACAGCGTTAGCTGTTCGACCAGATGTATGTGTGTCACGACATCTATGTCTTATTTTTGACGTTGGTTGTGTCAGGATTGGTTATTATATAACCGCGTTGGGGCGACGATGGCCAACAATGGGCACGCTGAAAACGCTCTCGAATACTATTTTCGAGCGCTTGACCTGAATCCTGCCTACATCCGCGCGAGGTGCGTTTTTCATGTGGTCTCGTCTCTTCCTCAACTCAAATTATCATAGATTCAATCTCGGCATATCTTGTATTAACCTCCGAGTAAGTCGCATTTACTTTTTGAGACGAGTCGATTCTCAAGTGATTGGCTGCGTGTCATAGCGCTACGAAGAAGCGGCGTCCTACATCCTGGATGCGCTCGTGTTACAAGACAGCGATGGGTTCGAGGATGGAGCGGGTGTGCACGATACACGCGGGCTGACGACGTCGACGCTCTGGGAGAGCCTGAAGACGACCTGTTTGCATTTACAACGGGCCGATTTGGCGGCCATGTGTGATCGCCGGGATTTGAGTGGTACGTGGCCGTTTGCTGAACACGTGTGCTGGCATGTGTGTGCTGATATGATGCTCGCACGTGTTGTAGAGTTTAGGAAGGTGTTTCAAGAGGCGTAACATGGAAGCTAGATTTTTGGATTTTTCTTTTGTTTGTGCGCCCTGGTGACCTGCTGCGGCAATGCAAGGCTGACTTGTTTGAAATTCTGATTCACCGAGGGAAGGTGATCATGACACATCTCGTTGAGCCCAGTTCACAATGACAATATCCACTGTTGTATCAAGTTATATTGTTTATGAGCTGCCGGACGGTTTCGCGACCGCTGCTTTACTGGGATTCTCGCCTTGTACGTGAAGGATCAATAGGGGGGCACCCGAACTGCAACCGTTGGGGGATGATCATCTGACTCGGGCTCGTCCGATAACACCACCTCGGAAAGGTGTGATCAGCACCCGTCGAAGCGCTTTCAAACTTGAAAGTAGGTGAATCGGGAATATAGGTTGTATCCATGGTATGCAGTCTAGTAAGCTACTAGTGTCCGATCCGGCCGGACCGTGTCTCGCGACACAAGCCCTCATGGAAGAGCGCTGAAACGTATCACAGGTATTCACTCGTTGCGTATGTAGCACAAAGAACCCCGTCGTCTGGCTGCTTTATGACACAGTGAGCACGTAAGTACGTGTGACTTGGAGCACTGCCAGCTGGACCTGTCACGATCACATGCCCTCGAGCAGAGAGTAGTACCTAGTATCCCGCGTTCGAGCGACACTCAAGGATGATTGTTGATCCCCCATCCACCCCCATTTCCCAAGTGATATGATCAAATGTCGGGTTTCACCGTCCCCAGTAATTGCGGTGGCCCGTGTTGATCGTTCAACAAACCCGGGAACAGAAGCTGTATGTACCAGTAAGGCAAGGATTCTAGAAAAGAAAGCGGTCGTCAAGATGGAATCGGAGAAAGGCGTAGGTGGCAAGGGTCTTTATACCCACATCAGTGTCAGTTCAGAACACTGGACAGCCCCTTGCGCGTACAGCCTCCTGCACTGCAGTGTTGACGTTGAGCCGCTTCATGTTCCCAAACTTCTTCTCGTTATACCATGATCCCGTCACACGGGCTTGAACACGTCTTCTAAGAACGTGTTCTTGTTGAATTATCCAACTACTGACTTTACTATAATAAGCGGGTTACTACCAGGGTATGTCATTACTTTTGTGCACGCATGCAATGAAGGTCCTTACTAACAACGTTCATTTCCTTGCGGAAATGTCCTCCCGTCTGGTCCGACTTGATCGCCTTGGTGGTCCCTCAGCAACCAAACATGAAATGTTGACAGCTGAAGCGCTGAGGTATATTTGAGACACACGTTGTTCTCAGAATTTTGACACTGATGAATCCCCCGGCCACCACTCCAGCTGTCGTCTTAACGATGGGCAAACGAAGTCAATATGAATAGGCACACAGAATGAATACATAGAATGCCGGACAACCTGAGACCGCTCGTGTCCGAAATTGGTACGCATTGGGCAGTCGGGCCTCAGGCTTCTTATCAGCCCTGCATTCCCATATCGTTACGAGGTTGTACGAACGAACGCGTTGAACCCGTATGGCATGATGGCGGCATGACCCTCCCAAATCACGCTGCGCAAACTGAGGTCATTCCGAACACAAGGCAGCCCCTCCCCCGAAAATGGTACATATCACTGACCTCCTACTCAGTGCGTCCCAAGACTTTTTAAAAGTGTCTGACATCGCTGATCCCCAATCCAGGCATGATCGATTAACCAACAAAAAAAATCGGTGGGCACGATCGAGGTCCTCGATTTCTCATTGCCGGTTACCCTCGAGGGACACGCTGGAGTCGTGTGCGGTCGAGTCCAAGGCCACCCCACAGAGTGGGACAGCTCATGACCGTTCCACCTCGGTCTTATCTCTCCATGTGCACTTGTATATTTTTATCCAAGCCAACCGGCATGCACGCATCTCTGAGGGATTTGGGTGGCTCGAACAGATCCCCCGTAAACGCGACCCGCGTTCGTATTAAGACGTTGACTCATTATTTGACTGATTTTGCTTGATCGATAGGCTTCGCCTTCCCATCAATAAAACTGCTTCCCTTTGGTACTCTGCAGTGCGGTTCCCATCAATCTTGGTCACATGACAAGGTATATGAACTGCTCGCTCTCTGTGGTCTTCTAATTCCTGCCTTTCACTCGCGGTGATCCCACCATTTACTCCATTGAAGGAAACGTTCAATGACTGAACGGATTCGTGTGAAATTCATATTTTGATTCTTCGTTGTGGCTCGAAGGTCGGTCTGTACATTATTGTCTCGATACCGTTAACAGGTGGCTGTCCTACCTTGTAGGAGGCGCCGGTGAACGTTGCAAAGGCGCGAAAGAAGACGTCGGTTACTGTCGAACATGTGAAGAAATGGTAAGTGCCACTCAGGTGATGATGTTGAGCAGGATGGGAAGCTGCCCACGCCAAGGTGAAAAGGGCCGAGAAGATATAGCCGTCCAAAGGCAACAAGTCCTTCCGCGGGGCATAATGCTGTTTCGCGACTATACCCACCCCGTCGAAAACCCGCTTCTCACCACCTTCAATGTCTGTCGCAAAAAGTCATTGTTCTTTTCTGCATCCGGGCCATGTCCGATACTCCTACAATGCGAGGCTTGGCCATGTGGAGGTACAGCAACTTGGAATGCTTATCACGAAGCGCGGTAGCAAGGTACGCAAAAGTCGGACATGGGCCTGCCATCTTCATTACTACAAAATCGTGGAAGATGCGCGCGACAAACGTGTAGATCGAGCTCACCTCGAAAAGTGCTCCAAGGACTGATACGAGTACCAACTCGCTTTGGGCTGATCGCCCACAACCTTCCTCGCGAATTTTGTCCAGCCCATCCACATCGTCTCCGCCGCATCTATCCGTGCGTGTACCGGACGCCGATTGGTTCACGAGGTCACCGTTTGTGCCGCATACGACGTTTCTTACTGCTCTTGGGTACGCAGCGATGTAATCTCGTCCTCGATCAAAGTAATGGGATATGAAGAGACGCACGGTGATGGCACATCATGTTTCTCGAGGAAATCTATATCGGCGGCACGACCCAGTTCCCACAGGCGAAGAAAGATGTCACATCGTGAGACAGGGGTTTGAGGTGGACAAAAACAGAACCGATGGTGTGGGCATCAGCGTAGATACTTGGGGCGTGTGCGTATCCTCCTGCGTCATGCGTGTGAGATGAAAATGGCCCCGGTGATGAGCAAGCTTCGACAGCGCTCATTGACGGATTCTCCAGTGGTGACAAGATGGCTGATGGGGATGCCCAATACCTACAGTGAACATCAATCGGCATCGTTGACCAGACACGACCACGCAATGAGTTTGTACATGAAGTAGTGACCGGACTTGGTGAACCTGTGCGGTTTGGCACTGCATGGTTCAAACGTCTACTACTATCTCAGCGTCGATTCGCTGTACTACATCGCTTTTATACTCTTCGCGATCAGATTTTGATCTGGTGTTGGGTGACTTGTTCCGTTGCCTTGTCCATTGAAGCGCTGCAAAGCATCTTACTCATCCATGCTCCACATCGGGCACTGAGTCTGATTCTAGATCAGATTCATGATACCTGGTTCTTCCCATGGCTCTATCGATCGACTGATATAAGGGGCAGACACCCTCGTAGTTAGCACCCACCCCAGTCGCCATGCCCGACATTCTTTCCTTGAACCAGCTCATCGCGGAGAGAGTCCGCGAATACCCCGACCTGCAAGTCCTTGGGATCCCAGACAAGAACTTCAACGTATGTCTCTGATTCTCCTCTGTCACCCCCACCTCACCCGTATCCCAGTACACAAAACACACTATCGCTGAGCTCGATGCAGCCGCCTCTCTCCTCGCGAACCATCTCAAAGACACCGGTGCCCTGCCCGGTCGCACAAAGGGTGATGCAACAAGCAAGCTAACAGTTGGCCTCCTGGGCGTGAGCAACACAGACTATGTCGTCACAGAAATGTGCTTGTACCGCATGGGCTATTGTTCGTCCGTCTCCGCCTCTTGCATAACTGAATTGCTTACTCTATTTCCTAGGCGTGCTCTTCCTCTCCCCCAACAACTCACCGCCTGCCATTGCACACCTGTTGACTGTGACCAATGCATCGTACATGGTCGTGCAAGATGCACTGCTCTCTTCTGCCATTGAGGCGCTTACTCACCTCGCTGACCCGTCGTCAGTATCGATCATCCGTCAACCTCCTTCCAACGTATTCGCACCCGATGCTCGGGTCGCACACCCAGACAAGACCCTCTGGGACCCACCTCTGAGCCCTGACGCTGAGTACCTCCTTCCAATAACCATCATCCATTCGAGCGGTTCCACTGGGTTCCCAAAAGCCGTCGCGACGACCAATAAGGCTGCCATCGGGATCTGCAAGATGAATCTTGGCCTTACCGCTCTCACGACGATGCCGTTGTACCATGTTGGTCTAGTTCCTTTAAGTCACAAGCTGCGCTGCTAAACTTGAATTCTTCTCGCAGGCATACGGGCACTGGAATATGCTCCGAGCGTGGTACTGTGCAAAACCGCTGTATATGTTCCCAACAGGATCTATTCCACTCACGTCCACAAACATCATCAAGCTGCTTTGGCAAGCACAAGATGTACAGGCCTTTTTTGGTGTTCCTTTTTCTCTCAGGTTGCTCGCAGAGACGCCAGAGGGTCTGCTGGTACTTAAACGTCTCAAGGTGGTCACGTATTGCGGTAGCGCTTGTCCAGACGAGCTGGGCGACTTTCTCGTCTCGAACGGCATCCCCTTGGTGGCGCATTATGGGTCCAGTGTGTCCTTTCCCTATGCATGCCTTGTATTCAAATTCATCGGATGCTTGTTAGCCGAAATGGGTCAGCTGATGACGTCCATCCGGGATTTCGATACCGACAAGGAGTGGAATTGGATGCGCGCAAAGGGTCCCTACGTTCGCTCCGGTGTACACGAATACTTACGCTTTGAACCCTGCGGCAGTGACACGTACGAACTATATGTCTTGGACGGATGGCATACCAAGGTAGGTGCTCTCTGCATATACTCTTCATCTTGAATGCTGGACGTATGGTAGGTGATGTCTAACCAACCAGATGGATCTTATGCTACCAAAGACCTCTTCATCAAACATCCGACAATCGCCGATGCCTACAAGTACATAGGCCGGATAGACGATACCCTTGTCATGGTAATGGCCGCCTTCCCTCCTACTACCTGTCCTAATCTGAAATCACCATTCCAAAACCACCCAATAGGTCAATGGCGAAAAAACTAACCCCATCCCCATTGAGCTTACTCTTCGCTCCTCCCCCTACATTGCCGACGTCGTCGTCTTCGGCACCGGCCGCACCCAGATCGGTGCACTCATCATCCCCACAGAAGCTGCCCAACATTTTTTGCACGAGGAGTTCACGCAACGCGTCGCCTCAGTCATCGCACTCGCCAACGCAGACGCGCCGTCGCATTCTCAGCTGTCGACAGAGGCGCTCGTGTTTCTGCCCTATGGGCAGTTGATTCCGAGAGCGGACAAAGGGAGCATTATAAGGGCCAAGGCGTATAGCGAGTTCAAGCAGGTGATCGAGGAGGTCTATGAACGCCTTGAGGGTGAAACAAGGACAGATGGCCAGGTTCGCGTAGAAGGGGAGGTGGAGGCGAGAGCAGTTGTGAGAGAAGTTATTGGGAGAACAATCGAGAAACCAACTGATACACTGGATGACGAGGCGGACTTGTTCGATTTCGGGCTTAATTCCCTCCAGTCGACGCGCATTCGAAATGCTATTCAGAGGGTGCGTGTATTTGTGCCCATGTTTGAATCATCTTTTGGTATGGGACTGATGAGAAGCTTTCTTAGGAAGTTGATCTAGGCGGAAAGAAGTTGTCTATCAATGCCGTTTTTGATCATTCATCCATAACCAAGTATGTTGTATCTCGCTCAGCATCGTGATCGTCGCTCACTATTTTCCCTTCGCAAGGCTTGCAAAGCTCATCGTGTCACTTTCTTCTGGAAAAGATGTCGACGCCTTGCAACCCACCTCTGAAGAACTGATGCTCGAGTTGGTCGACAAATACAGCGACTTTACGTACCCACCGAAAGTGAAAACTAATGGGACGAACGGCCATTCAACTGGTGTCTCTGGCAAAGTGGTGCGTATGATGTGCACCATCGACGGTGATCAATGGCGTGCTCACTATCGCTATCATTTTTTCGGCAGATCGTTTTGACGGGCGCCACTGGCTCCCTCGGATCGTACATCCTCGATGAGTTTCTTACTGATCCGGATGTGGTCACCGTCTACTGTCTCTGTCGTGCCAAAAACGACGTGGATGCGGCGGATCGGGTTGCGGCTTCAATGAAGTCGCGAAAGTTATTGACACAGTTCTCGGACACGCATGTAAAAGCGAAAGAGCGGGTCGTGGCGCTCGCAGCGGATTTGTCTGCGGATCGATTGGGTCTCGACGAAGGACACTACCGTGAGATCGTAAATAGAGCCACGGTGATCATTCATGTATGTGCTCTCTTGTCACTTCACTTTATCTTGCCTTACCTCGTTCCTCCAGAACGCCTGGCCGGTCAACTTTAACCTCGGCATCTCCAGGTATGTATATGCACATATACGCTGTGCCACCATCCTGTGCGGTTACTCACACCTTGATGCAGTTTTGAAACGCACATTCGCGGCGCGGTGAATCTGATTCACCTCGCCTTGTCCTCACCACATGCCGAGCCTGCCATGTTCTTCTTTGCGTCATCTATCAGCGCAGTGTTGAACTGGCGCTGTCCTGGCTTGGCCCCCGAGGCGGTGATTGATGACCCGGCAGTCGCGCAGGGGATGGGATAGTATGTCTTTCTGTTTTTCTTCGCGTGCGCACATGTCTCTGACTGGCTTTTTGTGCTACTATGTCAAGTGCACAATCAAAGTGGGTCACCGAGAAACTCTGTCAAATTGCAGCGCGCAAGACGCCAATCTACACAGCCGTTCTACGTATGTACTCCTTGATGAACGAGGTAGGATGTCGTCGTCTCACCGGTCGACCCTCCTCGGCAGGTATCGGCCAAATGGTAGGGGATACGAGCAATGGGATCTGGAATGAGACCGAGGGGATTCCTCTCACCTTCAAGGTCGGCCTCGAGCTTGTTCGTTCACTTCTTTCGTCTAACCAGATGGAAATCGAACATGCAGTGTGCAAACACGATCGGTATCCTTCCCGAACTGGACGAACAAGTCTCGTGGCTCCCTGTTGACTATGCGGCCAAGAGCATCGTCGAGCTTGTGGACCTCCCCACGTCGCCTGGTGGCGAGTGTGGCGTGTACCACGTGCTCCACCCAACTCGCATCCCCTGGTCTTCCATCCTCGCCGCGCTCGAGAACACGGATCTTCATTTCAAACGCCTTCCACGGCACGAGTGGCTGCGAGCCCTTCGCACAAGCGACCCTGACGAACGCCGCAATCCCAGTCGGAAGTTATTGGCATTTTACGAGGGCAAGTACGGTGGTGAAAAGGTGAGGACGGGGGCGGGACTGAGCGTGGATAAGACGTTGAAAGTGAGTCGGTGGTTGAGGGAGACGCCGGTGGTCGGGGAAGGGTTGGTGGCGAAATGGATTGGGGCATGGAGGGAGAGTGGGTTTTTGCAATAGGTGTAAGTGGTTGCAGGGGAGGAGAGGTGAGTCTGCTCTATTCTTGATTGACTTGGTTCCAAGCGCTGTTGAATGCATATCGTCGAGGGCCCCCAAAACTATATACTTCAGTTTTCTCATTTCACATCGTCGGCCATACATGCATCTCTCGTGATCTACCTCACACAATACTTGTAAGACTGTTGCACCTTAGAAGTGAAACAGAATCAGCAATTTGTGCACCGCAGGATGCGACACCCGGCCCCACGGCGTTGTGATGATAATAATCAACAGTATCATACGAGTTCATCCGTCCTCGAAACACATCAGATTATTACTACCCGATGGTCGCCGAATCCGTGGTCTATGCCATCTGTCGTCATGGGCTACCATGACTGTGTTACAGCTGTTTTCATAAGTATGTGGAAAATGAATTCTCGAAAGTCGCGCCTCGGATATAACCGAGCAAGGACCCCGGGTGCAGCTGAGTGTGTATGGAGTAAGCAGTTAGCAGACTTGAATGATGTGGCTGTACATTCACGGCTTCTACTTCGTTTCCCATGGCTGAAACGGCTGAGAAAACATCCCCAGACTCAGAGAAGCTGTATGCCTTTGCTGTAGCTCTCACTGTCTACTCAAGGCACAAACAGCTCACTGCCAAAGGCAAGCCCTTTGCCCGACGTGAAGAAAAATCTGTCAAGATGAAGGAATTACTCTTTGCACTGGAAGAGAACAACTACCTCGACTTCTTGGATGGCATTCTCGAGAAGCACAACAAACAACAGTACAAGGTTTCTAGCAAGCAACGGTTCTCATTCAAATTTATTGCCCCAAAAGTAAAAGGGTATGATTTTTTTTTCCCACATCCGAGTTCTAGTCTTACCGGCATCATATTTAGCCAACGCATCAGCAATGCAATAGACATAGACAATGAGCAAGATTACAAGAACATGGTGCAAATTTTTTTCGATACTGGTGATCCTTCCGGTGTAACAAAGATTATTGTGGACATGAAGAATATTGAGAAACTCCCATTGTATCAGGCTGGTACTAATGGTGACTCCGAGGGCGATGAGTCAGACATCTCAGACAACTTGAATCACCAGGTTTTTGTTTTTTTGTTTTTATCAGACTCGGATGCATTTCTAATGTGCCCAACAAGATCTGCAACCCATCATCAAAAACGGCCTTGGACTTGGATATGCGGCTTGCTCGATGGCGCATGAAACTTGCCAATTTGTACAAGAATGAGCACGATGAGGGCCTTACATACATTGGACTGTCAGGTGCCATGCGGCTTACTCCAGCCATGATTCTTGACTGGGCTCGGGCTTTGGTACGTACATTAAATAATTGCATTTCCAAAAATTCTAATCAGTCTGCAGGACAAAGGGCAGGCAACGCTAACCATGCCACCTAATATACCATCATTCGACATGGCCAACAAAGCACCTATTTTGCATCCAGCACGCGGGGCACAAAGTCACTCACAGCCCCCACCTGGGCCATCTCCAAATCCAGCACCCGATTTCAACTCGATTGTATCTACATTACTGCTTCAGACATTGGTCAATTCCAACCATTTCTCTCATGCTGCATCAACTCCGGTCCCGTCGACACCTGTCCGTCATGCAGCAGAAAGAACTGCCTCACCTCCACTTCCATCGCCTTCACAGCTCTCCCGGTTCCTCAAGTATGCTGAAATGGATCTTGGTGTTGCCAACGCTGCCATGTATGAGCGCAAGCTTCTTGCACAGCACATTGGTCCCGACATTTTTGGTGATATTGATGACAAGACGCTTCAGGAAATTGGAATTCCAACTGGCGATATTGTTCGTTTGAAAAAAGGTTGCACCGTGTGGTGGAATGGTCCTGATGCAAAACGCAAGTGCCACAACACTGACTCAGACCAGAGTCCATCGAGGCAGGTGATCGCTGATTCTGAGTCTGATGGTCCACAGAAGAAGGTCCGAGTTGGTTACAAGAAGAAGTACTCTGGTGGGGGTGGTTGTCATTTCATGGGACCTCCAATGGAACCTGGTGATGACGATGGGTCCAAAGACTACGAGCTTTTTTACAAGTCTATGGAGCATGGGACCTGGCTTCCTGTTCCGAAAGGTTATATTGTTTGTGAGGATGCGGAAGATCCTGCCAACGATTTGTTCACATGGTAGAATATCAATGTCGTGGTCATTTGTGTAGCCCAAATCTAGTTTCATGTTGGTCGTGCCACTCGAAGTCATGATCTGTCCAGGGCCAATCTCACATCCATCATTTTGTACACCGCTGTAAAGTGTACACAATAACGATCACAGGATACATAATATGCTACATAATATAACCTGATGCTCGAAAAAAGCCCTCTGCCTTGTCTGGCGTAATGGTTTGACATGCACGAGCTATCGTGGTCATTGAAAAATCATTGGCACAGCGGCGGAAGTATGCCTTGATTGCAGCGAAAGCTTGCTCAATGGGATTATAGTCAGGGGAGTAGGGAGGAAGGAAGAATAGCTTGCAGACTATAGCAAGTAATTGTTGAACGCGCTGTTACTCAGCTGCCTTCGCTCCTATTACTATTCTATTTCTTTTATTTAGAGTAGCTTATATAATTATACATCACATGTCATTATATAAGATTCGAACTCAACGACTGAGTTCTAATAACACTTTGTTCTTCAACCACAACCATCGTCTGCCTCAACCTCGTTTAGCACCAAACACCTCAACAATGTGAGTAGTCCAAATCGCCTCCGCGTTGCGTGTTGTCAAACAGGTTATGAGCCCCGCTAAGCGCGAAGGGAGCGTGAGCAATCGCTGCACCTGGAGCTGCTAAGCGACTCACCTGAAGCCTTTGCTGCGTCGTTTTACACGATGCGCAATGAGCTCGGCGATGAGGCCAACATGCCAGCATCATTTACGATGCGGCATGAAGATGATGGATGCGCGTTATACGCTGCAACCTGGGAGCGCCTATGGCGAACCCTTGTCATCGTTCCTTCTGGAACCTTTGACGTTTCATTGTACTAATCGCTTTGACCCTAGACTATGTCTTCATCTATCTCTTCCTCCTCCCACAACATCCCGGTCTTCACCGGTGCTAACTACAGCACATGGTGGCCGAGGATGGAGAGCGCCATCTTGGCGACCGGCGGCTCATGGATCAAGACTATCAACTGCCCCGACATCAGTAAGGAACCCACTTCCGAAACCATCGGCTTCTATGTGAAGTGGATCGAGGCGAACAACAAGATACTCGGAGCCATTCATCTTTCTCTCTCGCCTATCCTCCTCCAAAAATACATCAGACATTCCCATGCCTTCCTCCTCCTCGACGCTATCAGAAACGATTATGGGAAACCCGGACTCCCTCAGATCTTCGCCGATTTCAAGGCCGTGATGGATGGTACCATCCCCACTTCGGGGAACCCTACGGCATCTTTCGCCAAGTTCCAGACGCTCTTTGCACGGCTGGAAACCAATCAGTACCCCATCCCTGAAAACCTCCAGGCGATGATCCTCCTGTCCAAGCTTCCCTCGTCGATGGACGTGATTGCGCAACTTCTTGCTCAGCGACGTGACGATGAGGGAACTTTCATCCCTCCAACGGTCCAAGACATCATCACCTCTGTGACACTCGCATGGGACTCCAAGAATCTTGAAGGTAAAGGTAAGGCGCCAGAGCAGGCGCAAAAGATCTCCGCCGTCAAGCGGAAGCCAGGGAACCCTTCCTTCCAGGGTCAACAGCAAAACCCCCCTGCAGCGCCCTCTCAGAGGCAGCAGCAGGGGGAGA